>RJWJ010010229.1:0-47564 GCA_004363605.1 Indri indri
GAAATTAATTGGACAACTAAAAATATATAGAAAAAATTAGCCGGGCATGGTGGCGCATGCCTGTAGTCCCAGCTACTCGGGAGGCTGAGGCAGAAGGATCGCTCGAGCCCAGGAGTTTGAGGTTGCTGTGAGCTAGGCTGACGCCACGGCACTCGCCCCAGGCAAGAGAGTAAGACTCTGTCTCAAAAAAAAAAAAAAAGAAAAAAAGAAAAAAAAAGAGAGAGAACAGGAAAATTTCTCATTCATCACTCTACTCCCAGTGGCTGGCACATACTCAGTTTATTGGTTGAATGAATAATGGAATGCCTCACTATATAGGTTGCTATATTTCTACAGCCTGGTGACTACTTAAAGATTCACAGACCTCTTTCTAAAGGCAAGAACACATCATACTTCAGGATGTGACCTCTCTTTGCTTCTAGTTAGAAAAATTTAATTACAAGCTAAATTTCTAGATTTCTTCCTTATGGCATTATTGGTTTAGACAGAAACAAAATCCCTCAACATAAACATGTCACTTCAGGTATTTATTCAACAATGAACATTTACTGGTGTATGTGTACTGCGAAGCTATGCTAGGAACTGGAGATTAAAAAATGAAACAAAACAAAAAAACACTACTCCGAAGGAGGGAAATTTAGTGGAGTTGCTTAGTTTAAAAACTGGTAAGTTCTTGAAAAGATGTATGGAAACAAAGTGGGATTATTTGAACAGTATTTTTCAATTTACCTCATCTACTGCCCCAGTTCAGGTTTCATCATTTCCTCCCTGAATCCTTCCCTGTCCCCTAAGCTGCCACCATCTTACCCTCCTATCCTGTATTGTCTTTGCAGCATTTCTACTTTTTGAGTATATCATTTATTTCACTGTTTCTTTCTATTAGAATGCAAGCTCCACAAAGGCAAGGGTTTTGTTTTGTTCCTGGTTGTATTTCCTGTGTTTGGAGCTGAGAAGAGGCCTTGAAAAAGTTAAACATTTAGTAACAATCAATACATTTCCCCGCTTGAAGTCTTTCTCCATTCATTCATATATAGCCTATTCCTTTTATGTGCTAGGATCTCTTGCCTCACGGTGTCAATATATTGCATCTTATTAAAGTCAGCTGCTTTTTATTTTTCATCTACGTTTATGTTTTAGTCATATTTCTAATTGCCCTCCAAAGGCCACTGCAAGCATAAAAAAACTTTGGGAAAAGGGACCAGAAGACAGCAGCCTGACATGCTGTAGCTAAGTCTAAGTAAAAGTTGGCTGAGGCCGGACGCTGTGGCTAAAGCCAGTAATCCCCTCACTTTGGGAGGACCGCTTGAAGCCAGGAGTTCGAGATCAGCCTGGCCAACAGAGCGAGACCCACCCCCCACCAAATAAGTTAGAAAAATTTTGTTTTAAGTTGGCTGAACATAACGGCGGGCTAACTGTGGGGTCTAGTCCGCGGAGAAGCTAAAAAATGTCTTCGCAGAGAAGAGCGAGCACATCGACAGCGGTCTTCCAAGCACTTTCTTGAGCCCTGAGCGTGAAAAGCACCAGGGTTTGACAGGCGGTAGAGCAGAAAAGCGCAATTGCTTGCTGTTGCTGCGCTCAGCTCCGCTCCCGAGCGGCATCCATCCGGCGGGGTAGGAAAAGACTTCCGGCGTTCTGCTTTTCTACGTGCTGAGTCACTGCCGAAGGTTCCGCCCTGGGTCTGAGGGGAAGGGTGCACAAAGTATTACACGAATGGGAAAAAAAAAAAACCCAACGTTGTAATTCACTTTTACCACTCGCTACTCGGTTTTCTCCATTAGGGGAATATTTTCCTCTGAGACGCGGAGCACCATTCAGTGCTCGTCACAAACCAACGCCCCACCGACGTCACAAACGCGGCGCAGCCGCCCAAGCACCCTTCTCCCGTCGTCCTCCGCTCCACTCTCTCCGCCTCTTCTCCCTCGCCCCGCCCATCTCGGGTTTCGAAATGCTCCCTGGGTGCTCCGAGATTCCGGCCCGGTCACTTTGGTTGCTCACCTTCCCTGTTCCCATTGGTTGCTTGTGTGAGTGTGACTGCTTTCTTGCCTCATGATTGGCTAAAATCATTAGCGTCATCGGCGGCCGGGAGGGCTGGGGTATGAGAGAGCTTGGCGTGAGGGAGACCGGATTGGGGGAGGGGTTCAGGCCTGTCCTTCCCAGCGGCTGCGGCAGCACCACCGCCGGCCGCCACCGCCTCTGGAACGCGTAGGAGGTGGAGCGGCTGGAGGAGTAGGAGGAGGAGGTGGGCCCTGGGAAGCGGGATGCCCATCGCTCTAGCTTGGTGGTGAATGCTGAGGAAAGTCACGGTTGCTGCAGTCTGTGCCACCGGGAGGAAGTGGTGTGAGGCCGGGCGGGAGCTCGCGTCGCTGCGGAGAATCGAAGCGCGGGGTCGGTGCGAGGACTCTGCTACTGCCAGACCCTTTCCTACTCTGACCATGCCGGGAAGGAACAAGGGGAAGTCTACCTGCAGCTGCCCTGACCTGCAGCCCAATGGACAGGATTTGGGCGAGAGCGGCCGGGTTGCCCGTCTAGGAGCAGATGAATCTGAGGAAGAGGAACGGAGGGGGTCTCTCAGTAATGCTGGAGACCCTGAGATCGTCAAGTCTCCCAGCGACCCCAAGCAATACCGGTGAGGGAGGAGGCTTGGATTGGGGAGGAGAACAGGGTGCGGGTCTCAGTGGGTACCACCGTCACTTGTCTCGACATCTCCCGAAGGAGCAACAGGGCATACTTCTTACCCCAAATGCTTGCTTGGGTGGAGGTGGCAAGGGCAATTAGGGGCCTCCATGTGGTGTCAGCTGGGCAAGTGGGAAATCTTGGGTTCCAAGATGTCAGAATGGGAAGAGCCATTCAAGTAATTTTGACAAGCAAGGATGTAGGTTTCTCAGAGGACGGCAGCATGGATGGTGAGGGAGTCTTGGTACTGTGTTATGAGGAAAGGTTGATGGAGTTGGGGGTTTTAATGTTGGAGGACAGGATTTTAAGGGACATATTATCTCTATCCAAAAATATTTGCGGGGCCTTTAAGTGAAAGAGAGGGAAAACTAATGGGTAAAAGTTACTAGGGGATGGTGTGTCTTCAGTAAAAGAATTTTGCATCATAATTGGCCTAAGTTGAAGAGGCTTGTTTCCATGGGTAGTTCTCCATTACTAGAATGGTTGGGTGACCTCTTCCAAGAATGTTAGAGAGGACTTGGGTCTCAGTTGGGGGAATTGTAGAAGCCTTATAAGGTTTCTTCTAGTCGTGAAATTCTTTTTGGTTTATGCAGAAATCCTCTAAACATTTTTAATAATTGGTGACTCAATCCTTACCTGAATATTTCCTTCAGAGGTAGCTTATTTCATACAACATCATGGCTATGATGAATTTTAAACAGAGTCTATATTGTCCAACAACTTCATTTTATGGGTTGAGGAAATTGAGACCCAGAGAGTTTGTATCTTGCTTGGAATTACACAGCTAAATAATAGCAGAGCTGGTATGAAAACCCTGGCTTTTTGACACCAAATCCAGTGCACCATTTGCTGATTTTTATAAAGTTCTTGCTTGTGCTGAGTTGAAAGCCGAAAGATTCCAGCTCTGAATTTGTTGTAAGCCCCTACAGTGTTAGAGCAGGAAAGAACCTTAGAGATAATCTTTACACTCCACACCATCCCTGTTTGAGAGATGACTGGAACTGAGGTCTAGAAAGAAGTGACTTAGCCCCAAGTTTAAGATCAGCCTGATTTCTCCTTTCACTCCAAGTCTAGAGAGTAACAGTATCCAACTCTTTCTATTAACAGTATCCAACTCTTTCTATTATCTTCCCCAGGGTGCCAAGGTCAAGAGATCTTCATTGATGGGCCAAATTTTCTCTTTTTCTCATCAAAGGTGTGATTGTACAGGTTGAGCATCCCTAATTCCAAAAATCCAAAACCTGAAATGCCCCCAAATCTGAAACTTTTGGGGGGCTAATGTGATACCACAAGTGGAAAATTCGACACCTGAAACCTGTCCTATTTGATGGTTATCTGTATAAGGTGTATATGAAACATAAGTGAATTTTGATTTAGATTTGGGTCTCATCCCCAACGTGTCTCATTATGTATTTGCAAATATTCCAAAATCCAAAAACATCCGAAATCTTAAACAGTTTTGGTCCCAAGCATTTTGGGTAAGGGATACTCCTCCTGTATTGGTAATGTGTAAATGAGCAAGTTGAAAACTTGATAAAAGTGCTGAGTTTTTGCCTTGCAGATTAAATGTTAAATAATGGATTCAGATTTTCTTTCTGACCATAAAAAGTTACATAATAACTAATGTTTGTGGAATATACACTACGTGTCACCTACTGTTCTAACTGCTTCAAGCGTATTATTTCATTTAATGACCTCATTTTTGGTAAACTCATTTGACAAACACTTATTAAGTCCTACTGTATGCCAGGTGATGAGCTAGGTTAAATCTTTTCTGAAACTTGGTCAAATACAACGTAAAAAACAACATTTTATTCTGGGTGACAAAGATGATTAGGATAGTCCTTGCCTTCAGGGAGCTTACAATGTAGTAGAGGGACACAGACACGTTTAAAAAAATAAAATTAGGGCACTAAAGTTATATAGAAGCCATAATGGAGGTATGTTCTAGACATATTGGGGAATAAAGTAGAGTGGTGAATTCCACCTTCAGAGGAAGGAAAGACTTCAAAGAGGAGATAATGCTTAAGAGGTGTTCTTGGAATAAATTGTTACATTTCTGTCTTTATGTGACCTTTGTCAATTCATTGTCCTTCTTGGTGTCTCAGCCTATTTTAAGAAGAGGAGAATTGATTGGAATAGCAGTGTTTTTCAATAGCCATTCCTCCCTCATTCAAAAGAGCAGGTCCACATTACCTGTTTTATACACTGTAGTTTCAAGTAGACTTTTGAAGAAAAGAGTTTGTTACTTTAAAATAAAGATGGAAAACCTCAGGACTAGATGATCTTTAAAAACTTAGCTAACTTAAATTCTGTAGATTTTTGTAGTCAGACTTAGGCAGCCGCAGCTCATCCAGTTGAATTATCCTTCCAGGACCCGCTCAGATGTTATTTCTGTGAAGCCTTTCTAGGCACAACTAATTCTTCCTTCCATTTTATTTCAGTAGGATCCACTACAGTACACAACCATCGTATTATATGTCTTTTGAATGTGTGAATAATCACCAGAGGAGGACCTGTTCGAAGGCATATTGTAGTGAAATAATGCCTTGAAAACTTTACCAGTCTGCATTTATTAAGTAATAGCCTGTGGAATTTTAATTCTGTACGTGTAATTTGTATTCAGCTTTTTTGAAATGTTGAGCATATTTCCAGGACACCTACTGTGCATTTTTAGGGATCTATGTTAAATGCTTGCTAAGTGTTGATTTTCTTCCTGTTGGAAGGATTAAGGGACTCCAGATTGGGAACTATTACTCAAATCTCTATTGGTGTTGGGTGGAAATTCTAGGTGGGCAGGATCATCAGTAGTGGTGCATTCTAAATATTAAGTTGTTTTAACAATGAAGAGCACTTAATGTTAGGAAGTTTGGATTGACTAAAATAAATATAAAGTGCTTTCCGTGTTTAACATGTTTGTAAAAAGACCTGTATTTCTATTGGAGAGGGAAGAAGAACAAATGAAAAGGCATGTAAGCTTCTGGAGGGCAAGCTCTTCTATTTTAAATTTTGGTCAGACTGTTACAAGTGAGGAGATGGTTATCTTAAGAAATTCTCAGTATACTATAGAAAGTAGTGGGTATGTGCTAAATAAGGCACAGGCTATTTCTGAACATTTATTATATTGTTTACTGTTGTATGCCATTACACAGAACAATTCAAGGATCACAGTTCAAGTGAGCAGAACAGCTGCCTTGAGACCACTAACATCTGCTGGCTTCCCTAATAGTTTATTGGCAGTGGGATGGCTCACTTCTGAGCAGAACCTTAGGCAAATCTAAGCTATCAGAAGGCAACTATACATCAGAAAACAAGAGAGCATTTTCTTCCATATTGAATGGGAAGAACATGGGTTTATTTGTTGATCTTTTTATCTAAGCCCCCTGGAATAGTAATAATTCATTCAGTATGTCAGGCAGCAATTTCGTTTGTGTGTGTGTCACACATACAAATTGATGTGATCACAGAATCTTAGAGTTACAAAAGAAATCATTATGTACTTACATGTATATAAATTCTAGGAGCTCGACAACATCCAGTTCCTTGGTCTGAATCCAAATCTTGATTTTTTTTTTTTGTACCCTCTTAGTCTTGTAAAGTAGAGGCAAGTTTCAAGCTCATTTGACAAAGTTAGTGCTTTTAAGGTTAAAATGCATTAAATCTTCTGAATACTACTATGACTTTAATAAATATATCTTTTATTTATTTATTAATTATGAGACAGGGTTTCACTGTCACCCAGGATGAAGTGCAGTGGCATGATCATGGCTCACTGTTACTCCAAACTCCTGGCCTCAAGCATTCCTCTTGCCTAGGCCTCCTAAAGTGGTGAGATAACAGGCTAGAGCCACTAGCCTCTAATAAACTTATCTTTTGTTTCCTACTATTCCTTAGACTGATTTCTTTAATGTGGGCTGATGGGCTGATAAGATAGAAAGAAGATAAATTGTTTCTCACTAAAATGTGTGTGTGCTATTTTTTGGAAATAAGATTTAGCATTAAAAAGCTCTCTGTTTTTTGAAGAACTGAATGATACTGTGTAAAGGCTCTTTTGCTTTCAAGGAGTTTATGATCTGCAGTGGGAGAGTCAGAGAGCAGATACTGAAACTGACATGCTTTAAATGTAATAGGTACTGGATTAGAGATATGTATAAAGTATGACATTTTTTGCCATTTGTATATCTGGTTTCCTATCTACTGGTTATGTGACCTTGAGCAAGTTAACTAATTTCTCTAAGGCTGAAGACCTAAAGGACACCAAAGAGCAACGCTTAATTGAAATTGAAAAGGAGCAGTCAGAAAGCTGGAGAAAAACTAGAGGATAGTAGCCTTTTTTTTTTTTTTCCAGTGAAGAACCAGTGGAGGAGAATGCTTTAAGAAAGGAATGATCATAGTTAGATAATAGTGAGAGGTCTAGTAATAAGAGGACTGAAAACAGACTTTTGGAGACCTGAGAAATTATTCCTGATGAAAGCAGTTTCAAAGGAATGGTATGGGCTGGTGTAGTGGCTCACACCTGTAATCCTAGCACTCTGGGAGCCCTGGACGGAAGGATCACTTGAGTTCAGGAGTTCAAGACCAGCTGAGCAAGAGGGAGACCCTGTCTCTACTACAAATAGAAAAATTAGCCGGGTGTTGGGGTGCATGCCTGTAGTCCCAGCTACTCTGGAGGCTGAGGCAGGAGAATTGCTTGAGCCCAGGAGTTTGAGGTTGCAGTGAGCTATGATGACACCACTGCACTCTACCCAGGGTGACACAGCGAGACTCTGTCTTAAAAAAAGATCATAATATTACTATTATGATTGTGCGTTGAATGATAAATGCTGGCACAAATAGTACTAGTCATTCTCTAATTGATGTGGTCCCCTCTTCACTTTTGTTTTTGCTTTCTCCTTAACTCGATTTAACAAATGTTTGCTAAGCTAAAAGCCCATGAGTACGACGATCATGTCTGTATTATTCAGTGCCCAGCACATTGTAGATTCTCAAATAATATTTGTAAAATATGTAAGTTCATGAGTGCTCACATGCCAGACATTTTCATGGAACTCCTGGGGATATTTTACTAGAAATTTCTTAGATAATATTTGTATTCTGAAGCTGCGTGTAGTAGCATGTGCCAGTAGTCCCAGCTACTTGGGTGGCTGAGGTAGGAGGATTGTTTGAGCCCAGGAGTTCAGGACCAGCCTGGGCAACATATTGAGACCATGTCTCTAAAAAAATAAAAATATAAAAATTTGCATTCTGGCAAGAATTTTATTTTAAAATAATTTAAGAAGTATTTATTTTAAAATAATTACTTGGTTTTCAGAGAAAACAAGTATGAATAGGCAGGTTACAGAAGAAATGCAAATTATACAAATAGTAATAATGCATATGGTGATACCGTAGTATATTTAATTTATGTGGAAGCTTGTGGTGCTTGGCATATAGTAAGCTCTCATGTTGGCTATTATTGTTTTTATATGTTTACAGTTATTGGATAAGGCTTTCTTTGAAGGAATTTTTTGTAGTAGCAAAAAGTTGGTAACAATTTATTTTCCGTTGGTTACATAAGGATTGTGATACCGTTCTACAATGGAAGTAATACATAGCTGTAAAAAAAAAAGACACATGGTTTTATATATTGTTATGGAAAGATGTCCTATGATTTATTGTTGAATGAAACCTAGTGGCAAAACAAAATGTATAATTCCATTTTTAAAAGAAAAAAACCCACAAAAACAAGACCACTGTTATATGTTTACTTAAAATATAATTTTTTTTGTGTTTGGATATGTATAGAAATGATTAGTAATGACATTTAACATGCTTATGTCACTGGGGAAAGGAAGGAAGGATTTGACCTTTGTATTTGTTTTTTAGTCATTAAGATAAGTGTTAAATAACAATAAATAAAAATATGTGGTCATTGTAAGAAATTTAGATAATAAAGAGAATATTGAAAAATTCCCCGTAATTATTCTACGCAGCATTAACCACTGATAGCATTTTAAATAATTTTTATGCCTTTTTTCTATGCATTTATAATTTACATGTTTTTAAAATGGTATAATACCATATTTAACAATGTCATGAACATTTTCTTATTAAATGTTCTTCAAAATATTTTATGTCTTGGGACTGCAAACTATTGCAACTTCTGTGGAAAGCAATATGGAGATACCTTGAAGAGATACAAGTAGAGCTACCATTTGATCCAGCAATCCCATTACTGTACATCTACCCAAAAGAACAAAAGTCGCTCTATGAAAAAGACACCTGCACCCAAATGTTTATAGCAGCACAATTCACAATTGCAAAGATGTGGAAACAGCCAAAGTGTGCATCAATATATGAGTGAATTAATAAAATGTGGTATATGTATACCATGGAGTACTATACAGCTTTAAGAAACAGTGGTGATATAGCACCTCTTGTATTCTCCTGGAAAGAGCTGGAACACATTCTACTTAGTGAAGTATCCCAAGAATGGAAAAACAAGCACCACATGTACTCACCATCAAATTGGTATTAACTGATCAACACATAAGTGCACATATAAGAATAACATTTATTGGATGTCGGGCGGGGGAAGGGGGGAAGTAGGGGTGGGTATATGCATACACAAACAGTGTGATGTGCACCATCTGGGGGATGGACAGGCTTGAAGCTTGAACTTGGGGGGGAAGGTGGAGGCAAGGACAACATACGTAACCTAAACATCTGTACCCCCATAATATGCTGAAATAAAAAAAATATTTTATGTCTGTCATAATTTAATAATTACCATTTTATAGGATATCTATTTATTCCCAAAATGCATTCTTAAGCAATATGGGATATTTAGAGTATCAGTTTTTTCTTTACTTCAGAAGTCTGTTTATTTCCAAATGAATCCTATGGATAGGTGTAGGATCAATCATAATGGATTTGGTAGATATGTAAGGGTAACCTCTGATGATCTTTCTGATTCTTCTGATTTATTTCTTAGGATATTCTCTAATTGGGAGACCTGGCAGACAAGAAGATATTAATAGTGTATTCTGGGACCTCCACTCTGACATAGGTTTCATGTTCCCAGAATGAAGTCAATCATTAAACCTATCCAAATCAAAGGAAACTGAGTTGATTATAGTACCTTCCTAGTTCTCCAGGGTTGTACCAGAATTACATTGTTTTCAGAAGAGTTGGAAGTAGACTGTAGTTTGGAAAGTTGACTTGGTCCTCTGGATAGGTTTTTAGATTTTAAATGTGCTTTTGGTGTCATATATAAAATGCCTTATTATTATTGTCATCATTATTATTGTTATTATAGTGTTCTCTGTGATCTAATGTGAATTTAATTCTAATTCTCTGCCAGAGCTTTAAAACTTCTGTAACTGTGGTCACCTCAATCGGTTTAGAATGTGTGTCCTTCAGTTCTAGGAAATTTTCTTGGAAGAAAAATATTTTTTACTAATTTTTCCCCTTTTTTTTCTCTTTTTTCTTTTGAAACTGTTATACAATGTGGAGATCACTGGTTCAATGTGGAGGGACTTTGCTGTGATAATGCTTTTAACCTCTTTCTCTGCCTCTTACTCTTCACAAAAATAGTAATGTGTCTGATGAGTAAGTGTGAATGACTTGGGGCATTGTCAACTTAACTTCTTCATCTCTGTCTTCAGTACAGCCTGCAGACAGCCATTACAGTCGACCTGTGAACAGCATGGGTTTGAACTGCACAGGTACACTTATATGTGGAGTTTTTCAACTAAAGGCAAATGAAAATACAGTATTTGTACACAAAAAGTGAAAACCAATTTTTGTATGCATGCATTCTGCAGGGCCAACTGTGGGACTCGAGTATGTGTGGATTCGGATACATGCAGGTGGTCCTGGAACCAATCCCTCGTGTATACTGAGGGAAAACTGTATTTTGGTATATTCTTGCCTTGTGCAGTAAGCTGAGTGCAGGATAGTCTCTGCCTTTTGAGGTAAATCTTGCTGTTTTAGTGAATAACTTCAATTCAGAGGTCCTTTTCAAGCTACTCTTAAACCATGTTCTTCAACCCAGGTTTCGTCAAAGATAATGCTGACATGTTGCTCTCCATTTGTCTATTCTCTATGTTTTTCTCTTATTTGATTCTCAAATCAAGTGGAGAAGAGAGGTGCTTTTATTTTTTATTTTGATAAAATATACGTAACATAAAATCTACAATTTTAACCATTTTTAAGTGTACAATTCAGTGGCATTAAGTACATTTACATTGTAGTACAACCATCACCATCATCCATCTCCAGAACTTTTTTATCCTTCCGCACTGAAACTCTGTACTCATTAAACAATAACTCCCCAGTCACTTCTCTCCCCAGGCCCTGGCAGCTATCATTCTACTTTCTGTCTATGAATTTGACTACTCTAACTACCTCATGTAGGTGGAATTCCATCTCAAGAAACCACTTTCTTTGCTCATACATAAGAAGCAACTCATCATCTGTTCAAGTTTTATCATGAGGTTGTAGCAGTTCAGTCACCTCTTCAGGTCTCACTTCTAATTTTAGTTCTCTTGCTATTTTCCCCCCATCTGTAGTTCCTTCCTTCACTGAAGTCTTAAACCCCCCAAAGTCATGCATGAGGTTTGGAATTAACTTGTTCCAAACTCCTGTTGATGTTGATATTTTGACCTCCTACCATGGATTACAAATGTTCTTAATGGCATCTAGAATGGCGAAACCTTTCCAGAAGGTTTTCAGTTTACTTTGCCCAGACCCATTAGAGGAATTGTGATCTATGGCAGCTATAGCCTTACGAAATATATTTCTTAAATAATAAGACTTTAACATTGAAATTACTCCTTGATCTGCAGAACGGATGTTGTGTTAGCAGACGTGAAAACAACACTCATCTCCTTGTACATCTCTATCAGAGCTCTTGGGTGATCAGGTGCATTGTCAGTGAGCAGTAATATTTTGAAAGGAATCTTTTTTTTTTTTTTTGTGAGCAGTAGGTCTCAAGAGTGGGCTTAAAATACTCAGTAAACCATGGTGTAAACATATATGCTGTCATCCAGGCTTTGTTGTTCCATTTCTAGAACACATACAGAGTAGATTAAATGTAGTTCTTAAGGGTCCTAGGATTTTTGGAATGGTATACGAGCACTGGTTTCAACTTAAAGTCACTAGCTGCTTTAGCTCCTAACAAGAGAGTCAGCCTGTCCTCTGAAGCTTTGAAGCCAGGCATTGACTTCTCTTTAGCTATGAAAGTTCTAGAGGGCAACGTCTTCTAGTAGAAGGCTATTTTATCTACATTGAAAATCTGTAGTATACCCATCTTCATCAGTAATCTTAGCTAGATCTTCTGGATAACTTGCTGCAGTTTGTGCACTTGCTGCTTCACTTTGCACTTCTATGATGTGGAGATGGCATCTTTCCTCAAACGTCATGAACCAGCCTCTGCTAGATTCAAACTTTCTTCTGCAGCTTCCTCATCTCTCTCAACCTTCGTAGGCTTGAAGGGAATTAGGACTTTGCTCTGGATTAGGCTTTGGCTTAAGGGAATATTGTGAGTAGTTTGATCTTCTATCCAGATCACTAAAACTTTCTCCATATCAGCAGTAAGGCAGTATTGCTTTCTATTATTCATATGTTCCCTCGAGTAGCACTTTTAATTTCCTTCAAGAACTTTCCTTTGCAGTTACAACTTGGCTGTTTGGTGCAGGAGGCCTAGCTTTTGGTCTGTCTTGGCTTTTGACATGCCTTCCTCACTAAGCTTAATCGTTTCTAGTTTTTGATTTAAAGTGAGACATGTACAACTCTTCATTTGAACACTGAGAGGCCATCGTAGGGTTATTGATTGGCATAATTTTAATACTGTTGTATCTCAGGGAATAGGGAGGCCCAAAGAGAAAGAGAAAGATGGAATGGCTGATTGGTGGAGCAGTCAGAACACATACAACATTTATTGATGAAGTATCAGTTAAGTCTTACATGGGTACAGTGTGTGTGCCCAAAACAATTACAATAGCAGCATCAAAGATCAAAGATCACTGATCACAGATCACTGTAACAAATATAATAATAATGAAAATGTTTGAAATATTGCGATAATTACTAGAATGTGACAGAGATATGAATTGATCACCTGCTGTTGGAAAATAGACTTGCTCCATACAGGGATTGCCACAAACCTTGAGTTTGTTTAAAAAACGCAGTATCTGTGAAGTGCAATAAAATGAAGGACAATAAGAATGAGGTATGCCTGCAGTGATGTATTAATAACTTGTCATGTCTGTCCTGAACCTTGTGGTCTCAAGTATTTTTGGATTTAAATACAAAAGCCCTTAACTGTGATTTTAAATTTTAGTGACTGAAAGAGGCTTCCTCACAAAAGATTGTCTTATTTAATTAAGAAACAAATAAAAATGGGTGGATACTTAGAGAATACTACCATATTCTTGATTCTTGGACATGGTTTATAATCTGCTTCAGTCTTTATTGTCAGCACACGAATAGTGGGAAAATGAAACCAAATAAAGGAAGACAGGTTGAATAGACTAGAAGAGAGAGGTTTACTTAGAGAAAGGTTGAAATCTTAGAAACCCTGCCCCCCAAATATATATGTATACACATACTTATAAATACTTGAGCCCACATGGTTTGAGGAGAGGTAGTGACAAGTTATAAATGATAATTAGCTCCCAACCACCCTCTTTTGACCTAAAATAATTTAGCACCATCTAGCCAGGCCTAGAAATAGCAATTTAAGGATAGAACCTGAATCACTAATTTCTCTCTATATGAAAATGAGGATTTGAAGGCTATCTACTATTCCATTGGTATGATTGTAGGATAATTTATTTCCATATTTCCCTATCTATGGACATTTGGGTGATTTCCAGTTTTTCTCTATCACAAACATTGCTGCAGTAAAAACTGTTGAGATATTTTTGTTCATGTGTGTGAATATTCTCATAAGATACCTAGAAATGAAATTACTGGGTTAAAAGGTATGCTGAGTTTACATTTAAAAAAGTAGGCCGGGTATGGTTGCTCATGCCTGTAATCCCAGCACTTTGGAAGGCCTAGCCAGGAAGATCGCTTGAGGCTAGGATTCGAGACCAGCCTGAGCAATGTCGCAAGACCCTGTCTTTACAAATAATAGAAACATTAGCTGGGCGCGGACTACAGTGCATGCCTGTAGTCCCAGCTGCTCAGGAGGCTGAGGCAGGAGGATCACTTGACCCCAGGTTTTTGAGGTTGCAGTGAGCTATGATGATGCCACTATATTCTACCCTGGGCAATAGAGTGAGATCCTGTATATAAAAAAAAAAAAATTAGATACAGCCATATTTCCCTAAAAAAAGTTTTTGTTTTTTTTTTCGTTTGAGACAGGGTCTCTCTCTGTCACCCAGGCTGGAGTGCAGCCTCCTGCCTCAGCCTCCCAAAGTGCTGGGATTACAGGTGTGAGCCACCACTCCTGGCCTTCCTACAAAAATGCTATACTATTTGAGATGCATCAGCAGTGTGTGAGAATACTCTGTCCCCTTGTCAGCGTTGGATAGCAATAATTTTTTTTTATCTTTTTGTTTAGCTAATTTGCTGGCTGAAAAATATTTTGTTGTTTTAATTTGATTATCTTTGGTTTTTAGTGAGGTTAAGCATCATTTTATTTATTAGACATTTTGTATTTCTTCTTGAAATGTTTGTTTATATCTTTTTAAACCTTTTTTTTTTTTTTTTTTTTTTTTTTTTTTTTTTTTTTTTTTTTTGAGTCAGAGTCTTGCTCTGTTGCCTAGGGAAGAGTGCCGTGGTGTCAGCCTAGCTCACAGCAGCCTCAAACTCCTGGGCTCAAGCGATCCTCCTGTCTCAGCCTCCTGAGTAGCTGGGCTATAGGTATGCACCACCACGCCCAGCTAATTTTTCTGTTTTTAGTAGAGATGGGGTTTCGCTCTCGCTCAGGCTGGTCTTGAACTCCTGAGCTAAAGTGATCCCCTCACCTCGGCCTCCCAGAGTGCTAGGATTATAGATGTGAGCTGCTGCCCCTGGCCTTAAACCTATTTTCATTAGAGTTTTTTGTTTTTGCTCTTAGTGATTTGAAGGAACTCTTATATGTTATTATTTCCTCCCAGTATGTAATTTGCTGTTTGATTTTTTTAATGATGTTTTGTTTTATAAAAGTTCAAAAAGTTTATTTTTGCCGGGCGCGGTGGCTCACGCCTGTAATCCTAGCACTCTGGGAGGCCGAGGCGGGCGGATCGTTCTGAGCTCAGGAGTTCGAGACCAGCCTGAGCAAGAGCGAGACCCCGTCTCTACTAAAAATAGAAAGAAATTAATTGGACAGCTAAAAATATATATAGAAAAAATTAGCCGGGCATGGTGGCGCATGCCTGTAGTCCCAGCTACTCGGGAGGCTGAGGCAGTAGGATCGCTTGAGCCCGGGAGTTTGAGGTTGCTGTGAGCTAGGCTGACGCCACGGCACTCGCCCCAGGCAAGAGAGTGAGACTCTGTCTCACAAAAAAAAAAAAAAAAAAAAAAAGTTTATTTTTGTTAGTAAATAGTGAAATTGTTCCTTTTTTCCCCTTGTAACTGCTGGATTTTGTATCTTGTTTAGTACAAATTTTCTTCACCCAAATATTATAGTACTGTTTTTTCTTAAAGGTAATCTTTCTTGTTCTATAATATCTGGAATTTATATTTGTTGAGTATAAGGCAGAGATGGCTGTTTTTCTCCCTAAATGATCTGTTGTTTCACCATCATTTATCGAATCATAGTAGTAAACGGTGTTATAACAGTGTTATATAACTGCACTGTTTCTAGAACTTGTTCTCTTTCATTGATCTGTTGGTGTTTTATACCAGTGTACAATTCCATTTTACTTTAGAAGATGATATTTTCATAGTTGGTAAGGCTGTTCCTCTTCATTGTTTTCCCTATCAAAATGTTCTTGGCATTTTTATGTGTTTTCATCCACATGAATTTTAGAATCAGTATGTCAAGTTACACAAAAACATCTTGTTGGGATTTTTTTGTTGGAATTGCCTTGAATTTATCAATTAATTTTGGGGAAAGAATTACTATCTTTGTAATATTAGATGTTGTCACCCAGCAACATAGTATAATTATTTAGTCAGGTCTTTTATTTTCTTCTGTAAAGTTTTCTAGTTTTCCTCATGTTGGCTGTGTTGAATAGTAGTGAAAAGAATAAGTTCCAATGTCATGCCATTTAGATTAAGTCCCTGCTAAGCCAGAATGACCTTGGGCAAATAAAAAACTGTTTTGTGCTTTAGTTTCCTTATCCATAAAATGGGAATAATAACCCATTAGGGTTATCATGAGGATTAACTGCGTTAAGACATGTAAGTCAATGCATTTAAAATATGAACTATTGTTATTTAGGTATATATTTATATATTTTATAGTTTCTTTGCTTTTGTGAATGAGATTTTAAAAAATCTTATTTTAATTAGTTACCTTTGATGTAGAGGAAAGCTACTGATTTTTATTCATGATTCTGGATTTTGGCTACTTTGATGAACTCTGCTTAGTGCTAATACTTTTTTTATTGGTAATTCTTATACATTCTAGGTAATCATATATTTTACAGTGATTGAGCTTTCAATATTTGTGCCTCATAATTCTTCTTTATTTATTTATATATTGGATCTTTTTTTGTTGACTAGGACCTTCAGTAGTGTTGAGTAGAAGCTATGATGAAGGGTACTTTGTCCATGACTTCTTCAAATGGATTTGATGTTGACTTATGGAAATTATCTTCTATATGGCTAAGGTCTTTTTTGTATGTGTTTTTCATTTGTTAAGGAGTAGGTTTTGAATTTTTTATTAAATTATTTTTATAACGCAATAAGTGAATATATTTTTATTACAAAAGATTGAAAAAGTATAGGAATTACAGAGTAAAGCATGAAAATTCTTTGTCCCTCTCTCTACTTTTACTCCTCTCCCCAAATACATGTTACTCTTACATGTGGTTTGTATACTTTTAGTTCTTTTGCTATACATTTATATGTATACATAGTTTTCTTTATGAAACTAGTTCTTAGATTTTATCTGATATTCTGTTTCATTTAGCAGATACTAAGTACCTACCATGTATCAGGCCCTCTTCAACAAATGTTTCTTTTTTTTTTTTTTTTTTTTTGAGACAGAGTCTTACTTTGTTGCCCAGGCTAGAGTGCTGTGGCGTCAGCCAAGCTCACAGCAACCTCAAACTCCTGGGCTGAAGCAATCCTTCTGCCTCAGCCTCCTGAGTAGCTGGGACTACAGGCATGCGCCACCATGCCCGGCTAATTTTTTCTATATATTTTTAGTTGTCCAGCAAATTTCTTTCTATTTTTAGTAGAGACGGGGTCTCACCCTTGCTCAGGCTGATCTCGAACTCCTGAGCTCAAATGATCGCCTGCCTCGGCCTCCCAGAGTGCTAGGATTATAGGCGCGAGCCGCCGTGCCCGGCCAACAAATGTTTCTTAAATGTTTAATATATGCCAGGTGATGTCACAGGATATAGCTGTGAAGAAAAATAAAAGCTCTGCCCTCAGAGCTAAAACTCTAGTGGTGCAGACAGAAAAAGTCAAGTAATGATAAATGGTGTGAAGGTTAAAACAGGATAAAGGACAATAGAGATTGACTGAGGTGCTATTTTAGATAGTGTGTTCAGAGAAGGCATTTCCGAAAGGGAGATGCTTCAGCAAAGACTTGAAAGAGGTGGAGCAGCTGTACAAATACTCTTAACATATCTGAGGGCCAAGGGAATAGCAAGCACAGAAGCCCTGGCGTGGGAGTCTGTCTTCAGTGTTCAAGAAACAACAATAGTCATTTGGTCAGAGCAAAGAGAATGAGGTAAGAGTGATGGGAAAGAAGATAGGAGAAGTAGAGAACCAGATTGTGTAAAGCCTTAATAGGTCATGTTAAGGATTTTGGATTTTATTCTGAGTATAGTGGGAAGGCAGTGTTGGTTTTTGAAAAGAGAAATGGTCTTTTATTAGTTTTCTAGGGCTGCCATAACCAAATATCACAGACAGGGGGGCTTAAACAACAGAAATGTATTTTCTCACAGGAGGCTAGAAGTCCAAGACCAAGGTGTCAGCAGGTTTGGTTTCTTCTGAGGCCTCTCTCTTTGGCTTGCAGATGGCCATCTTCTTTGTGTCTCCTTCACATGGTCCTTCTTCTGTGCACACGCATATCTGGTGTCCCATTGTGCCTTCAAATTTCCTCTTTTTATAAGGACCCCACTCAGGTTGCATTAGGCCTACTCTAAAGGCTTCATTTTATTAGTAATCAACACTTTAAAGATCTTATCTCTAAATGTAGTCATATTCTGAGATAGTGGAATTTAGGACTTCAACATATGAAATTTGGGGGAACACAATTCAGCCCATAACAGGAGTGATCTGCTTTATACAGCCTGTTGAGAGTAGACTTAAGATTCGCGTGTGGGATGGGCTTAGAGAGGTATGCTGGACTATTGAGGTTAGAATGGAAGCAGGGAGACCAGTTAGGAGGAGACTAGACCTGATGACAGCATAGACTAAGGAAGTAGCTGTGGAGTTGATGAGAAGTTATCAGATTTGTGATTTATTTTGAAAAGCAGAATGCATAGGATTATTTTGAAAGTAGAGTACCTTTAGATTTTTTTTTCTGTTCTCCTTATTTTTATAATTTTGAGCTAGTAAAAAATGTACACTGTAACCTTACAAAGACCAAGTAAAGTTCTAGACTTTTTTCCCACCCCCCCAACCTGCCTTTATGTCTGATATGGATATCTGGGACTACCCCAAACTCTGCTTGTCTAAGATTCTGTGTCTCTAAGATTCATCTTAGAATTTATTTCTGGACAAAGTGTACATATTTTTGGGAAACAGCTCTTGGATTTTAATTTGTCCAGTTGCTGTTTGGTTGTGTAGTGGAGGAAAACAATTTTTTTTTTTTCATCCTTCCTAAATTCCCCACATAAATTCTTAGTTGGAATGAATCCCTGTAACAAACAACAGATTAACAAGAAAAAAACATGTTTATTTACATGTATATTTCATATATACGTGGGAGATAATCAGAGAATGAGTGTTTTTCAAAGAGTTGGCTTTGAATTCCAGTTTATATAGCATCTTCAACAAAGAGCAGTAAATTTTTAGAAAAGTAACAAGACAATGAAAAAGAACTTTTGAGTCTCTAGGGGCAGCAACTTGTGGAAGGCAAATAAATGGCAGACAAAGGCTAGTCAGTAAAGGTCGTTAATGTAGATTCCTCTGTCATCTTCAAGCCAGTACATGTATAAAATTATACCTGGTTAACTTGTGGTTAACTTGTGTTGTCTCTAGTAGAAAGGAGGTAGGCTGGGATATCTATTGTCTTTGTAAACTTATGTCCTGATTTTTGGCAAATGGAGGGCAGAGAGCTTTCCTGCATCTGCTTCTTCTTACTTGCCTTCAGTTCAATCCTTATGCTAAAGAGGCATATTGTGGGGTGGCATATTCTGGTCTCCCACAGTTGATTATTTGGGAACATGACCTGACTGCCCAAGTTATTACTAAATGAAGTTCTTTAATTACCATTTCAAAAACTTTCTAATATTTGATATACGCCAAAAGAAAGCATGCAACTTCTATGTAAGTGGTGGGTGACAAATCCAAAACGAATAACCCATCATTCAACTTAAGAACTAGGATTTACTTCTGTGTTCTTGGTCATCCTATCCCTCTGTATCCTTCCATGTTGCCCTCCCATTCTGAATTTTGTGCGCATCATTCCTTTGCTTAAAAAAAAGTTTTGTCATATATATATATATGTATACCTAAACAATATACTGCTTATTTTTGCTTGTTTTTTGGCTTTATATAAATGGTATTCATATGGTATGTAGTCTTTGACTTTTTTCACTCATTATTATGTTTTTAAGGTTAACCAATGTTGTAGTTTTTTGCTGAATTGTATGTTTTCCTGCTTTATAATATTCCACTATATGAAAAAAAATTTCATTGTGTGGATATACCACAGATTTTCCTGTCAGTAGACATTCGGGTTTATTTCCAATTTAATTAATAATTGAGTTTATTGTCCTGAAGCTCTCCTTACTCTTTTTATTTATTAATGTGGAGCTTAGGCTTTCTCTAGACTTTCTTGGAAAGAACGAATATCTTATCACATGTATGTAGGTCTGTGGTTTTCTTTGCTGTTTTCTTAATTTATCTGATCAAATTTGTATAATGTCTTCTAATAATTTATAAAAGTTTGTGATCTACTAACAATGTTCTTTTCTGTTTTCTAACTCTGTCATGATTTTATTCCGAAACAAAACCAAAATAAAACCACAAAATTTTTTTTCTATCATTTTAATGTGAATTTTTTTATATGGAAAGGGGATATAAATCCTTGTGTTTAGTCTTCCATCATGGCCCAGAGGTTCTCTTCTTTGTCTTTCTTTGCATGATTGTGCTTCTCAGTTTCTGCTTAGCTAACTCTTTTTTGATCTTTAAGTCTTTATTTAAGTGTATCGTGTCTCAGAGAACTTCCCTGACTGCTTTCGTCTTTCTTACATTCTGTATTTACCTTTATCATTCCATACTGTACTGATTTGATTATCTGATTACCAGACAGATAATGCCTGATCGAGAACTATGTGGTTTTTATTCTTTCTGTTCTTAATGGAGCACGGTATCTGATACATAAAAGGTGATAAATAAATGGTTATTGAATAAGTACATGAAAGAATTAGTATAATTGGGAATAATCTATAATAAGCACGTAGTCATTAAACTGTCACAGTAGTTTTACTAAGTAAGACTCATCTTCCTGCAGGGCTGTGGGATTTAGTTTCCTTAGAGATGTAACCATTTCTTCAGTTCATAAAAGCAGCTTTGGAGAACTGGTAAAATATCAAATATATTGTAGGAAAGGGAATCAGCAGAGTTTAAATTTATGTGATTTTGCTTTAATATTTAAGCTGGCATGACTGCTCTGTATATTGAGGGCTACATTTCTCTTAGGCTACGTCTTCTGATATGGTAGAATGTTTAAATACTTACAAACTGGAAAATAGGGGAGGCTGAGTGGTGATCTAAAATGTGATTTTTCGGATAGATAAATATATTTTATAGTTCGAAATTGAAAATATACAAACAGGGAAGTGTCCCTCCCTGTGTTTCCCTCTGGCTAGCCAGAAACTGACTAGCTTTTGTGGTTCCCTCCGCAGAGCAATTTTACTAGTTTACAAATAGTGTCGGTTTTGTGTGTGTGTGTGTGTGTGTGTGTGTGTGTGTGTGTGTATGTGTGTGTGCTTGTTTTTTTTGTTTCCCCCTTAAATTCTGCTATGCTTGTGTTGGTGTAATGTAATGGACAGCTGGATGAAAATGTTGTGTGATTTTTTTTTCCCCAGGTACATCAAATTACGGAATGGCTTGCAGGCACTTTTGATTTCAGACCTAAGTAATATGGAAGGTAAAACAGGAAATGCAACAGATGATGAAGAGGAGGATGAGGAGGAAGAAGAGGATGATGACGATGATGAAGATTCTGGAGCTGAAATAGAAGACGATGATGAAGAGGGTTTTGATGATGAAGATGAGTTTGATGATGATGATGAACATAATGATGATGATCTTGATACTGAGGATAATGAATTGGAAGAAATAGAAGAGAGAGCAGAAGCTAGAAAGAAAACCACTGAAAAACAGGTGTGAGTCATGTCTATTATTTTTTATCTTTTCCTAATTTGGGAATTCTTTGGGATAACTTCTAAACTCATGCTTTATTTCTTAATGACAAAAAGGAATATATATTTATCTTTTGTTCTTAGATAAATGTCTATTCTGTATAAGGATTCCACTTTGAAAACATTTTGCTCTGATTATAAAAGTAATAAAAATTCATTATAGAAATTAATGGAATATAAAAAAACAAAAGATCACTGATAACCGTATCTCTCAGAGGTAATCAATGGTGATATTTGAATTTATATGTATCTGTGTACATTATATGTTTTAAAAACAAATGCTGGTAGGTGAGGATCTATATAATTCTTAGCCTGGGATAGATGAAAAAGAGAGTGTATTATCCTTAGAGAGACTAGAAAAAGGAGGAAAGAAAGGGGCTAGTGTGGAATCTTCACACGGGCCTAGAGTTCTTAGAGTCATAATGTGGGTAATTTCTATCTAGTTAATTGAATTTGATTCAGCTCTTTTTATAAGAAAGTACCAAAGGTCTAGACAAATAAGTCATTGGAAAAGTTGAAATAGAAGTGGGGGAGTTGAGCCTAGTTAATTTAATATATAATGATTATCAGTGAACAGATAAATAGGGCTTGATAGGGAGAATTTCCCTCTTAATTTTTTGAAGAGTGCCTCCATTTTGCAGTAGGGAGTACCCATATTAGAGGATAATATTTTGGAGGCATTATAGTAGAATCGACCAGCAAATGTTTGAAGTCAATTAATACTTCAAAGTGCTCAGCCCTCAAAGATTTGAAGATGTGAGTTATAAGTAGTAGGTATGATTTAACTAAATCCTTTGGTATTCCTTCTTCCTGGAAAAAATTATTTGTTTAAATGAAAGATTATACTGATTCTTTTACTAAGTTATTGGGGGGATTGAGTTTTTAAGATGTTTTTAAGAAACTTTTTACCCCTTGCTACTCAGATTATGAGTGGTCCTGGTTTTGGGTATCATGATATGCCAAGTAGTTTTAGCTTGGAAAGCTTAAGAAATGAAAATCAAAACACTGAAAAAAATGTGTATGTATGTTATTTGATAGTCTATATGCCAAGGTCTTTATAAACAGATTAGGAATTAATAAACTCACTTTTAATTTAAAATAGATCTCACAATTCCAAATAGAACAATAATAGGAAGAAATTATAAAAGTCACAGAATGGAAAGAACACTGATAGGAAACCTGGGCTCTAAATATGGCTCTGTCCCTGTATTTCTAGATGGTCTTAGGCCTTTTCATTTTCTCATTTTTTTTTAAATTTCTAAAACAAGATTATATAATTTTTGAGGTTAATTTTAGTTCTAAGGCTGACTGTGTTACAACTTCTTAATTGAATTTTTCTTATCTATAAGTTTCTTTCTATATCTTTCTATCTAAAAGTAGCTTTTCCCTTTCTTTGAGTTTCTTTAGTTTTTCTATTAACTGATAAAGCAATGTAAAACAATTAAAATTGTTTTAATACCCATTTTTAATGTCAAGACATTATAAAATACTTAGCTTTATACACCAATTGTGAACACCTTTGATGAATGAAGAAGATCTACTTCAGGCTTTTTGGTACCCCTTTTTATTTTGCTTAGATGGATCAAATTATAAAAGATTATCTTTTCTAGAAGCAGCAGCATCACAGTCTAGTGATCATTTAAAAAAATGACTTAGGGGTCCAGGCACAGTGGCTCATGCCTATAATCCCAGCACTTTGGGAGTCTGAGGAAGGAGGATTGCTTGAGGCCAGGAGTTCAAGACCAGCGTGGGCAACATGGCCAGATCCCGTGTCTACAAAAAATGAAAAAATTAGCTGGACATGATGGTGAGCACCTGTAGGCTCATTAATTCGGGAGTCTGAAGTGGGAGGTTTGCTTGAGCCCAGGAGTTTGAGGCAGCAGCAAGCTGTGATCATGCCACTGCACTCCAGCCTCGTGGCAGAACGAGACCCTGTCTTAAAAAAAAAAAAAAGACTTAGATGCTACTTTTCTGAGAATTCAGTGTGATATAATCCTTTATAAAATATTGATAGCTAATTTTCTGGATTATATTAGAATGGAACAGAGGAACCTAAGTAGTTGAAGAGATCAACTTGTTTTGATTGAGAAACAATGGATACACTAGAAAGACTACATGATTGTTAACAATGGAAAATGGTTTATATTTATTGAACGAATAAGTATCTGGAAAAGGGAAATAAAGTAAATTAGTCTTGGTAAGAGGTGGTTTAAGTCTGGTATAGGATTTCGAAGTGTTTTTATGATTTTTATTTTAAAAATGTGAACCCTGGGCCGGGTGCGGTGGCTCAAACCTGTAATCCTAGCTCTCTGGGAGGCCGAGGCGGGCAGATCATTTGAGCTCAGGAGTTTGAGACCAGCCTAAGCAAGAGCGAGACCCCGTCTCTACTAAAAAATAGAAAGAAATTAGCCAAACAACTAAAAATATGTAGAAAAAATTAGCTGGGCATGGTGGCACATTCCTGTAGTCCCAGCTACTTGGGAGGCTGAGGCAGGAGGATCACCTGAGCCCAGGAGTTTGAGGTCGCTGTGAGCTAGGTTGACACCATGGCACTCTAGCCCGGGCAACAGAGTGAGACTCTGTCTCAAAAAAAAAAAAATGTGAACCCCGTTTAAGGTAAATATGAGAATTAATAAAGGAAGTGGGAAGAAAAATTTGATAGTTTTTGGAGGAATGTTTATCTAATTAAGTAGTTAACTACTTTTCTGAGGCAACTTTTTTATCCCCCTCCATTTTCCTCCTCCCAAAAGAAGTTGTTCTTGATCTGAAAAGTTTGGTATATTAGCAAGAAAATTGAAATTTAAGTGTAGATATGTACTGAATTACGATTTGTTCAGGGCTTTCTTAATTCAGTTCTCAAGTATGAATTTCTCAAGTATGAATTTCTTGGGTAGAAAATTCTCAAGTATGAATTTCTTTTCTAGCAATCGCAGAGCCTGTTTTTGCTGTGGTCAAAGCTGACTGATAGACTGTGGTTTAAGTCAACTTATTCAAAAATGTCTTCAGCCCTGCTGGTCGAGGCAAGAAATCTTTATGGGGTAGTTGGAGCTGAAAGCAGGTTAGGCATCTATTAAAACATCACAGAACAGGTTAGACTGTGGTTTGAAGAAATAGATATTCTCCCGTATTTAACTGATTTTATGTGCCTAAGTCTTTAAAATGGGGTTTATAGTATCAAGTGAGGCTGTTTGGTTCTTCTAAAAAAACATACTTTCATTTTCTGACACATGGTTAGACTTTATGCCAGGTACATGCTATTTTTTTTAAAGCTCTTTTTCTAATAGGGCAACCAATTATCAAAATAATCTTTTTCACTAAACGTGCTAGCCTTATAAAATTGACAGTTATAAAATTTGGGAAAGTTAATAATTTACCTTCTTATCTTAAAGGATTCAAATTGACTGTTTTTCTCTCCTTTTTTTGTCTTTTAACTTGTAATGATATAATGATGTGCCCCGATCATTTTAAGGACGAGTTTGGTGTACCTCCTAGCCAACTGTTTTATTAAAAACTCTGATTTTCCCAAGGTGTTGGGAGAATATATACTGATAAGTAATATATACTATATATCATCAATAAGATGCGAAGAACTAAAAAGCCTCTTTAAAGAGAAGTTCTGTAGTTTTTTTTAATAGCTAAAGATTTTATTTTTTTAACCACTTATTATTTTTGTTAGATCTTTTCTTAAAACGTTATTTTACTTTCTATTTTAATAAAAACAAAAATTTTTGAGTAACATATTGAGAGGTTTCACATTTGTAACTGAGTTACTGAACACAGAGTCTTTAATTGCTTAGAGATCTTTAGAGATAATCTATTTAGACATGTTTCTTCTGCAGATTTCCAAAATCTAATAATTCAGGGAACAAACTTGGTTCAGAATTCTGAAATGCTGACATGAAATTATATTTGGGTGGGCTGTCCAGTCCCTCTTCCCTTTTTTTCGGTCTGTTTCTGCTTTTTTCCTTAGGTCTGCACCTGTTCAGCATTTGGCAGGATGGCAAGCGGAGGGGCAGCAGGGTGAAACTGACACAGTTCTGGTGAGTTTCACTTTGCTGCTCCTCCTGATTCTCAGGGAAAGAATTTTGTTACTTTCTATTGGAAAACATCCATCTCCAAGTGAATCCTTAAGATGAGATGCTAATATTATTCCTTTGGGATTGACTCAACTATTTGTATGTGTTTTACTTACTCCAGTCTGCAGCGGCCCTTTGTGTTGGAGTTGGGAGTTTTGCTGATCCAGATGACCTACCCGGGCTGGCACACTTTTTGGAGCACAGTAAGATCTTGTAAAATATCATTCCAGGGTGTGTTTTTTTTCCCCTCTAAATTTGTATGAGTTGATTTCAAAGACAAGTAATCGGTTTGATAGAATTATGATATATTTAACAAGAGAAAAAGGCTAAAAAAAAAATCTTTGATTTATGAATGTCATAGAGAGCCA
The DNA here is from genome assembly GCA_004363605.1 of Indri indri. NCBI lineage: Eukaryota > Metazoa > Chordata > Mammalia > Primates > Indriidae > Indri > Indri indri. Next base: position 25,804 of record RJWJ010010229.1, read on the forward strand.
CTTTTAATTTTAATCTCCTTCAGTGTGCTTATATTGAAAATCAGTATGAAACCACTTAGAAAACTACTTTAAAATGTAGGTGTTATTTTTGTTCAGGTATGGTAAAGCTAATACATCAGAAGACGTGCTATTTTCCAGGAATTGGCTAGCCCTGGGAGGGGCAGTCTCTTCCAGGGTTAGTAAGGCCCCAAGATGTCAAAGTATCAGAAATGCAGAAAATAGGCCGGGTGCGGTGGCTCACACCTGTAATCCTAGCACTCTGGGAGGCTGAGGCGGGCGGATCCTCCTGAGCTCAGGAGTTCGAGACCAGCCTGAGCAAGAGCGAGACCCCATCTCTACCAAAAAGAATAGAAAGAAATTAATTGGACAGCTAAAAATATATAGAGAAAAAATTAGCCGGGCATGGTAGCGCATGCCTGTAGTCCCAGCTACTCGGGAGGCTGAGACAGTAGGATTGATCGAGCCCAGGAGTTTGAGGTTGCTGTGAGCTAGGCTGATGCCACGGCACTTGCCCCAGGCAAAAGAGTGAGACTCTGTCTCAAAAAAAAAAAAAAAAAAAGAAATGCAGAAAATAAAAAAGCATGATTGACATAAAAACAAAACAAAATAGAAACTTCAGTTTATTATGAATGTACTTGAATAAAACCTATGTGGAATATTATATAATTATAAATATTTAAATCCATGTTTGTTTTCCTGAATTACTCATTTTTTATATTCTAGTTTTGTAAGCTATTTGAGGATAAACTCACTTTATGAATTTTTATAGTAGCAGATAATCTGCATATATACTTCTTAAATTTTAGCCTTTTTATACATCAATTACATATTTTTCTTGTCTTTAAAAATGTAATGTTTGGGTTTTTTAGTATAAAAGTAATATATGAACATTATAGAAAGTTGCAAAAACAGAAGTATAATGAAGAAAGTAAGTATTATCCAGACGTAACTATTGTTAATGTGTTGGTCTATATTCTTTCAGTTTTGCCATCCATATAACAAAGTTCATCCTTGATAATAAAAATATTGTCTATATCTTTGTGTTCTGTGGCTTTGTGTTCTTTCCATTTAGTGGTATTCATGGGTAGTTTGAAATATCCAGATGAGAATGGGTTTGATGCCTTCCTGAAGAAACATGGGGGTAGTGATAATGCTTCAACTGATTGTGAACGTACAGTCTTTCAGTTTGATGTCCAGAGAAAATACTTCAAAGAAGCCCTGGATAGGTAACTAACTCAAAATGTATTTTTATTTTAATTATTTAATAACTCTTTACAAATGGAAATATTGGGCATGTTCTATGGTATTTCTTTTCAAGTAATTTCAAATAATCTAGTTCTATAGAATCGTCACAATACTTTATTTGAAGAAAAGAGCACACTATTAAATATATGTTGGCCATCATCCTGTAATACATTGTCTTCATATTAAAGATTAAATGGAAACTCTTTTGTATTTTAATAGATTAGGGTGTACACTTGAATTCTGTTACATGTATGTATTGTAACATAATGGTGGTGAAGTCTGGGTCTTTGGTATACCCACACTTGAATAGTGTACATTGTACCCCATAGGTATAAACTGAAACTCTTAAACATCCTTTGAGTTTTGTTAATGATGCATTCTCTATTGACTCATTATTGCAATTAATTTTAATTTAGTAGAAAATATGGAAAAACAAACAAAAAAGGAGTAAGATTGCCTCTAATCTTATAATATAGAGATAACCAGAGTTAATATTTCGGTATATAGCCATCTATTTTTTTTAATGTATATAGAATCATGTTGCTAATATTAATACCTTTTTATAACCTGTAATTCTAAACAAGATATATGATTTAACTTATAGTTATATAATTTCTATATAAATTATATAATTTATAAAACATGCATTTAAGTGATTATGTATTATTTACATTATATAGAAATACCATAAGGTATTCAACCAGTTACATTTTATTGGAGAGTTGAGTTGTTTCTATTACTGTAATGCTGTAATGGCTGTGATGAATATTCTAATCTCTGTGTACGTCCTTTTTTTTTTTAATTTTGGAGACAAAGTCTTGCTCTATCACCTAGGCAGGAGTGCAATGGCCCCTGTCATAGCTCGCTGTAACCCTGAACTCCTGAGCTCAAGTGATCTCCCCACCTCACTCTCCTGAGTAATTGGGACTACAGGTACACACCACCATACCTGGCTAATTTCTTCATTTTTTGTAGAGATGGGGTCTGGCAATGTTGCTTAGGCTGGTCTTGAACTCCTTGGCCTCAAGTGATCCTCCCACTTCAGCCTCCCAAAGTGCTGAGATTACAGGTGTGAGCCACCGCATCTGGCTTTTTGTGTACATCCTTAATTATTTTTTTAAGTTAAGTTCTAAGAAGTGAAATTGCTAAGTATATTTGCATATATATTTTTAAGGCTTTTAAAAAAGCTTTTGATACTCACTGCAAAATTGTTTTCGAAAACTGCAAAAAGTTTGTGTCAGTGTACTATTAGAAATTTGATATTATAAGGTTGCAGACCAAAGTCTACACTGGAAAAAAGGAGTCACTTTTTACCAAACTCTAGATAAATGTCAGATTAAAATGTAAAAAAAGAAATCTTGACATTGTCAGTATAATGTAAGCTCTTTGAGAGCAGAGATTTTTATTTTTGCCTATTGTTTGTTGATATATCCGCAACATTAAGAATTTGGTAGACACTCAGATATTTGTTGACTGAATTAATGCAGTTCCTTTATAGCAAAAATTACCATAAAATCAAAAGATAATGACCAAAAAATTTTCAAAACATGACAACAGTCCGATTTTCTCAGAGAAATAGTCTCTTAAGAGTTTAATTTTGCTGGGTGCAATGTCTCACACCTTTAATCCCAGCACTTTGGGAGGCCAAGGCAGGAGGATTACCTGAAGCCAGGAGTTTGAGACCAGCCTGGGTGACATAGAGAGACCCCATCTCTAAAAAAATTAAAAAATTAGCCATGTGTGGTGGCACATGTCTGTAGTCCCAGCTACTTGGGAGGCTGAGGCAGGAGGATTGCTTGAGGCCAGGAGTTTGAGGTTGCAGTGAGTCTGGGCAACAGAGTGAGAACCTGTCTCAAAAAAAAAAAAAAAAAATTAAAGAGTTTAATTTGATCTACAGAACTCTTTTGGGTATATTCCCATAAATTGAAAGCATATGCCACTATTTTCAACGGAATAAACATTTATGTCTTCCTGAACCCCCAAGTTAACAACTTTTATGCGAAAAGAATGCCAAAATCCCATTAAAATCGACAAAGTTATTTTGGCAATGTTATTTATAATAGGATTCAACATGGCAGATTTAAACATAAGGATACAGAAAGGTTGAAAGTAAAAGAGTCATAAAGTGATATACCATGCAGATACCAACATGAAAGCCAATGTGGTTATATTGGTATCAGATAAAATAGACAAAGGCAAAAAACTTTGCTGTTGCTCAAGAAGCTCCCTTCATATTGATAAAGCTTAACTAGGAAGACAGTTGTTTCCAATATGAGCACATCTAATAACCTCAAAATAAATAAAATGTACAAATATAAGGAGAAATACACAAATAACCAACCACAGTGAGAGATTTAACACTCCTTTCTGAGTAATTGTTAGAACAACCATAAGGAAAGTCAGTAAGGACATAGAAGCTTGAGGCAAGACTACCAGATTTTATTAATATTTTACGGACATATACAGAATGCTTACCCAACAACTTCAGACTACAAATTTTATTCAAGTGCAATGGAACATTTAAAAATGCTACCATATTTTAAGCCATAAATTCAGTTTCAAATTTCAAAGCATGAAAATCATATAAATTATGTTTTTTAATCACAGTGTACAATTTAAGTTTAGCTAGAAATCAGTACCTGAAAGACAAACTAGAGTATTCCCTTATGTTTGGAAATTAAGAAATACACTTCTAAGAAAATCTAGATAAAAGAGGAAAGAATGACTGAAATTGAAATTATTTTAAACTGAATGCAGTTTAAAATGCAGCTGGAATACAGCTATAGTAGTCCTTAGAGGAAAATGTATAACCTTTAATGCACATGCCAGAAAAGGAAAAAGGCTGAAAATTAATCAGCTAGTTATCAATCTCAACAAGTGTGAATAAGACTAGCAAAATATGCCAAGAAAAAGTAGAAGGGAATGATAAAAATCAAAGCAGGAATAAAACAAGACAACTGTTTTATTGCTTTAATGAGATAAAAAAGCAAAGTGACATCAGCAGGAATGATGAAGTAAGGACCCCTGAAAGCCTCTTTTCCATACAAACAATGAGAACATTGCCAGAAATGGTCAAAATTAACTATTTTCAGAACTCTGAAAATTAAACAAAGGTGTTCTACAAACCAAAGAAAAGTGGTTGAATCTTAGTAAAACCACAAACTTTGTGGCATTTTAACTTGCCCTGTTTCTATTCCCCTCCCCTTGGCTCCATAGTATTCTTAAAAACTAAGAGTTCCTATAACAACACTAAAAACCAGCAGCTTAGCAGCCATTGGAGGGGACAGGATAGGTTTGGAATTCTCTAAAAACATTGTTCTTGGGGAATTGTCATTATTTGAACTGTCTGCCACTTTACTGGGAAGCCCCATTTGCAGGGTATTTCTTTATTTGACCTGATTGGGAGTTCATCCATTGCAAAAATCTTTTTTGGGGGGATGGGGGTGGGGGCAGGGAGGGGTACCATTTACCTGAAATATTTAGTGGCAGTTGTTTAACTTTGTGACTGCCTGAGGCAGTGGATAACAATTAGGGCAAACAACAGACTAACCACAAAGCTCAAAGGAAAACAACTGGGAAAGGAGATGTCCACTGGGACTTTGAAAAATCCAAACTTTTCTTGGGAATTTAGAAGGCCGTGTGCATGCATAGGGATATGCCATGTCCAGAGCTGTTTACATGCTCAATAAAGACCTGAGAAGGCCTTAAGCTCTCACCTTGATTGACCTTAAGTCTCTTTGCAAGCAGGATACAGTGGGTAAGGCAGAGTTGTAAACTGCCTGGCTGAGTGCTAAAGGCATGTCTCAGTATGTACACAGAGCTCTTTGGCAAGGCTGGGAGACTTCTTGATTCCAGACATTTAAGGAAATCTCTGTGCAGCCAGTGATTACCCCTAAGCTAACCAAGCAGAGACTTCAGTGGCCACACTTTGCAGAGAATACAGACTTTACAGAATTAGTTTAGGAATAAATAAACAGTACCACCAACAACAAACTCAATAACAACAAACCTTGGTGATAGGAGTAGGTTTTGATTTCCAGAGTTGCCACATTATGTTATTTAAAATAATGTTTTCAACAGAAAATTATGGGAGATATAAAGAAACAAAATATGGCCTATACACAGGAAAAAAAGCAGTCGATAGGTACTGTCCTTGAGACAGCCCAGATGCTCAACTTACTGAACAGTATCTTTAAATCAGCTATTTTAAACATGTTCAAAGAACTTAAGAAAATCATGTCTAGAGAACTAAAGGAAAGTATGACAATGATGTCTCACCAAATAAAGACTATCAATTAAAAGAGAAAAATTATTAAAAAGAACCAAATGGAAATTCTGGAGTTGAAAAGTATAATAACTAAAATGAAAAATTCATCAGAAGGGCTCAACAGCAGATTTGAGCTGGCAGAAGAATGAATCAGTGAATTTGAAGATAAACCAATTGAGATTATCCATTCTGGGGATCAGAAAGGAGGGGAAGAAAAAAGAAGAAAAATAAACTGAGCATCAGAGACCTGTGGGATACCATCAGGTGTACTAACATAGTCATCATGAGAATCCTAAAAGGAGAGCAAAGAAGGGGGATGAAAGAATTGTTTAATAAATAATGACCAAAATCTTCCTAAATTTGATCAAAGACAAGAATTTATACATTCAAGAAGCCCCACAGATTCCAAGAGGAATAAATAGACACCCATAAGACACATAATCAAAATGTCAGAAGCCAAAGATAGAGACTCTTGAAAGCAGCCAGAAAAGAGCAACTCATCACATACATGGCAATGTCAAGGTTAACAGCCGATTTCTCATCAGAAGCCATAAAGGAAACAAAGTAATGGAATGACGTATTCAAAGAGCTGAAGAAAAAAGTCTCAACCAAGAATTCTATGTCCAGTAAAACTATCCTTGTAAAAGAAATTAATATATACTCAAGTAAATAAAAACTGAATTTGTCACTAGAAGACCTGCCCTATATGAAATATAGGTGCGTGAAGTGAGTTCTTCAAGCTGAAATGAAGGAACACTTAAATCTACATGAAGAAATCAAGTGCATTGGTAAAGGTAACTATATAGATAAATATAAAAGTATAAAGTTTTTGTTTGTAAATCTTTTTTTCCCCTAATTTGAAAGACAACTGCATAAAACAATAGTTATAAGTCTGTACTGATAGGCATATAATGTAACTTGCATGACAGTATGGCCTAGAACAGGAAAAGAAGCATTGATAGAAACTATCCTGAGACAGCCCAGATGCTGTGGGTTTGTGGGGAGGGAACAGATACAGCAAAGTTTTTATAAAATACTATTGACATTAAGTTGGTGTTATTTCAGATAGATTGTTATAAGTTGTTAGTTTGAAAAACTAAAAAAATATAGTAAAAGAAATGACATCGGAATTAAAATGGTATGTTAGGAAATGTCTATTTAATAAAAAGATGTCAGTAATGGAGGAAGGGGGGGGACAAAAACATAAGTATAGAAAGCAAATAATAAAAGGCAAACATAAATCCTATCTTATCAATAATTATCTTACATGTAAATGGATAAACAGTGAAAAGGTAGATGTTGGCAGAATGGATAAAGAAATACATTTCAGACCAGCATGGTGGCTCATACCTGTAATCCCAGCACATTGGAGGCTGAAGTGGGAGGATCACTTGAGGCCAGGAGTTTGACCAGCCTGGGCAACATAGTGAGACCTCATCCCTACATAATAAAAAAAATTAGCCAGGCATGATGGTGCATGCCTGTAGTCCCAGCTACTTGAGAGGCTGAGGCAGGAGGAGTTTGAGGCTGCAGTGAGCTATGATTGCACCATGGCACTCCAGCCTGGGCAACAGAATGAGATCCCATGTCTAAAATTAAGAAAAGAAAAAAATACAATTCAGTGATCTGCTATTTCTAAGATACTAACTTTAAATGCAAATACACAAGCAGATTGTCAATAAAAGGGTAGGAAAATACGTCATGTAAATAAGTATCAAAAGGGAGCTGGAGTGGAGTTCTCTAATATCAGAGAACATCGATTTTAAGATAAAAATTATAGCTAGAGACAGAGGGGAATTTTATAATAAAAGAATCATTCCATCAAGAAGATATAATAGTTATAAATATGCATCAAACAAAAGTGGTTCAAAACATGTGAAGCAAAAATGGACAGAATTGAAAGGAAAAATCATTAATAATAGTTGGAGGCATCAATACCCCACCTTCAATAAAGGATAGAACAACTAGATAGGTAAACAGAAAATAGAAGGCATGAACAGCACTGTATACCAATAGGCATATATAGAACACTGCACCCAAAATCAGAATACACATTCTTGTCAAGTTTACCATGGATCATTCTCCAGGATCTACATATCAGGCCATAAAACAATTGCTAACAAATATGAAAGGATTGAATTTATACAGATTATGTTCTCCAACCACAATGGAATGAAATTAGGAATCAATAACAATCAATATGTAGAATTTATATAACCCTCTCTGAAATAATGCCTTCAAGAAGAAATCACAAGGGAAATTGGAGATGGGGGGCGGGGGCAGGGAAACAAAACACAACATACCACAACTGATGGGATGCATCAAAAGCAGTCTCAGAGGGAAATTCATAGTGTAAACACTGCTGTTAAAAAAGAAGGAAGATGCTATGTCAGTAACCTAACCTTCCATCTCAATTTACTAGACAAAGAAGAGCAAACCAAACCCAAAGTAAGCAGAAGGAAGTACATAAAAATTAGAATGGAAGTAAATGAAATAAGGAATAAGATAGAGAAAATTAATAAAACCAAAAATTGATAAAGCTTTAGTTAGACTGACCAAGAAAAAAGAAATTTCAAGTTGTTAAAGTAAGATGTGAAAGAGGGCTCATTACTTGTGATCTTAGCAAAATAACAAGACTCTAAGGGAAGACTGTGAACGATTGTAAGTCTACAAATTAAACAACCCAGATGATATGGAAATTTCAAATTCATTGAAAGATATAGACTACTGAAACTGACTCATGAAGATAGCAAATCTGAATAGACCTGTAATTTGTGAAGAGATTTTATTAGTAATCAAAAGCTTTCTAAAAGAAGGCATACACCCTCTTGGCAGTGGAGAAAGAGCTGGGGAAGAAGGCTCAGCCTGGCTCCTGAGAGTCAGGGTACTCTGGCCAGCCCCAAGCCTCCATGGCCATGAATGGGGCTGGGTGCCTGGGTCCAAGTGATCAAGTGACCTCTCAGTCCTTCCATCTCCATCCTACCTGTGTGTGGGAGGGATCCAGGGAGCCCTGGTTTCACACGTGCAGCACCCAGTGCCCTGCACAGAGCCACTCAGCAGGAAAAAAGTGGAATAACCTGAGAGAAAGAGGTGAGCCTCACCATGGTGGTGATGAGCACGCTGATCTGAAGCTGATACAGCATCTGAAGGCCTCCAAGAGAAGTGTGCTGGGAAATAACTTTTGTGAGTACTTGTCAGTGACCCTCCTTGCACAGTCCTGGACAAGATGGATTTCAGGGGCTTCCATGTGTTGAGCATGATGAGTGGTCCAGATGCTGGTATGGTGTCTGCACAAGGGGTGACTTTCTCCTGCTAATTTGTGGACAGGGCACCCCTCCCTCCCCCAAACCCCTGTCTCACTGACTGCCTTGCCCCTATCTTCTTTTTTTTATTTTTATTTTTATTTTTTATTGATGGAGACGGGGTCTTGCTCTTGCTCAGGCTGGTCTCGAACTCCTGACCTTGAGCGATCCACCCACCTTGACCTCCCAGAGTGCTGGATTACAGGCCTGAGCCACCGTGCGTGTCCCGGCCACCCCTATCTTCTTAGATTATCACTACACTTGGCCTAGCCCCAGCAGGTAGTGAATGGTCTTCTTTGCAGCCCTGCCTTGGTCAATGGAGGGGGCGGGGGCGGGGGCGGGGGCGGGCAGGGCACCTTGCCTCTGCTCTTCAAGCTGTCCTCCTGCTTCAGGCTTGACCTGGGGGCTTTACGGTAGGCTGTGTTCTGTGGGCAGGCTGCCCCTGCTGGATCTGGGCACTCCAATGGCCCCAGGACCTAGTGGGTGGATCCTGCATAGCTAGTCCAAGCCAGTAAAGAGCTGTGATGAGTGGTTGGTTGCGCCTCTGCTCTCTTTTGCCTGGACTCATTATGTGGAACGTTTCCCTGTGGGTCTGCCCACTCCCAGAGAGGGAGGCTCAGGCCTTGAGAGAACCCTCTGAGGCAGAGCCAGCACCCTACACCTACGTATGGAGTAGAGGTAGACTCTTAAAGTTTATTGGCGCTTGTGGTTATTGATACTTGTGGTACTTTCAAAGGAAAGGATGAGGGGTGGGAGGGCTGGAGCCAGAGGCCATGTGGGCTACCCCTCTTTAAAAAAAAGAAAACACAGAAAAGTATATGCCCAGATGGCTTCTTGGTGAATTCTACTACGTGTTTAAATAATTAATATTAGTGCTTCACAAACTCTTTCAAAAAATAGAAGAGAACACACTTCCTAACTCATTTTATATTGAGCAAGTATTACTCTGATACCAAAACCAGACAAAGACATTACAAGTCAAGAAAACTATAGGCCAATATTCGTTATGAATATAGATTTAAAAATCTACCACAAAAATACTGCCAAACTGAATCCTGTATTATATAAAAAAGATTACTTACCATTATCAAGTGAGATTTATCCCAGGAATGCAAGGTTAGTTCACCATATGAAAATCAAACAATATAATGTCATTAATAGAAGAAAGGGCAAAAACATGTCAATGTATCATCTCAATATAAACAGAAAAACATTTTGCAAAATCCAATACCATTTTGCAATAAAAATACTTAATAGGCTGGGAATAAAAAGTTAACTTCTTCAACCTGATAAAGGGCATCTATGAATATCCCATAAATATCATCATACTTAATGGCAAAAGATTGAAAGCTTTCCCCTGAAAATCAGGAAAAAGACAAGGATGTCATTTCTCATCACTTCTATTCAACATTGTAGTGGAAGTTTTAGTCAGGGCAATTAGACAAGAAGAAATTGGTGAAGTGATCTTAAAATTCATATGGAAAGCAAGCAACCAAGAATAGCCAAAATTATTTTTAAAAATAACAAAGTTGGAGGACTCATATTTCCCAGTTTCAAAATCTACTCAAAGATATAGTAATCAAGACAATGTGGTACTGGCATAAGGATAGACATATCACTGGAATAGAATAGAGATAAAGCATTACCTTTATGGTCAGTTGCAAGGGTGCCAAGAAATTCAACAGGAAAGAATAGTTTCCAACCATTGGTGCTGGGACAATTGGATATCCGCATGCAAAGGAATAAAATTAGACCCCTTACACTAAATATAAAAGTTAACTCAAACTGGGCCATAGACTTAAATGTAAGAGCAAAAATTATAAAACTCTTTTAAGACAACATAGGTATAAATTTTTGTGATCTTGGATTTGGCAGTGGTTTTGTAGATATGATGACAAAAACAACAAAGAAACACTAAATTGGACTTCATTAAAATTAAAGACGTTTTTGCGTTAAAGGGCTCTATGAAAAAAGTAAAAAGACAACTCACAAAATGGAAGAAAATACTTGCAAATCATATCTGATAAGAGACTAGTACCAAGAATATGTATAGAACTCTCACAGCTTAACAATAAAAAGACAAAAAATACAACTTAGAAATGAGCAAAAGATTTGAATAGACATTTCTCCAAAGAAGATATGCACATGGCCAATAAGTACATGAAAATATGCTTAACGTCATTAGTCACTAGGGAAATGAAGATCAAACCCACAGTGAGATATTGACAGGTATGCGGAGATATTGGAACCCTCATACACCGCTGGTGGTGCAGATGCTTTGGAAAAGTTTGGCATTTTCTCAGAAAGTGAAACATAAAGTTACCAAATGGCCCAGCAATTCTATACCCTAGGGAATTGAAAACGTGTGTCCACACAAAATCTTGTGCATGAATGTTCATAACTGTTTTTTCATAATAGGGCAAAAATAGAAACAACCCAAATGTCCAACTACTGATGAATAGATAAACAAAATGTGATATATCTATATAATAGAATATTACTTAGCAATAAGGAATGAAGTTCTAATACATGCTACAGTATGGATGAACCTTGAAGACATGCTAAGGAAAAGAAGCAAGACACAAAAAGCCCTATAATACGATTCCATTTATATGGACTGTCCAGAATAGATAAATCCATAGAGACCAAAAGTAGATTAGAGGTTAATGGTTACCCAGGGCTGGGGGAAGGGGAGAATGGGGAATGACAGTTAATGAGTACAGAGTTTCTTTTAGGGGTGATGAAAATATTCTGATATTAGAGAGTGGCAATGCCCTGTGAATGTAGTAAAATCCACTCAATCATTTGCTTTAAAAGGGGAGTTTTATGGTATGTGAATTATATCTCAATAGAAACAGCAAACATACAGAATTTCAAGAAAGCTAAATGTTGGTTTTTTTGAAAAAAAATCATAAAATAAACCTTTCATGAGACTAATCAAGGAAAAAAGAGTACGTGCAATTATCAGGAATAAAAAGGAAAATGGGACTTCTGATCTTGCAGATATAGTATATTACAGTACTTGAACAACTTATGCCAATAAATGAAAAAATATTGATAGATGAAGTGCATAATGTCTTAGAAATATAATTTATGAAAATGACACAGAAATAATTTAAAAATTTGAATAGTCTTGTAACCATTAAAGAAACGAATCAGTAATGAAGACTTCTCACAAACTTTTAGGTTTAGAATTCTACAAAAAATTGAATGAAGAAATAATTCCTCGCTTATTTATGAAGCCAGCACGACCTTGATATAACAAAGGGTAACATAAAAATTATAGGCCAGCCTGGGCGCAGTAGCTCATGCCTGTGATCATAGCACTCTGGGAGGAAGAGGCGGAGGATTGCTTGAGGCCAGGAGCTCAAGACCAACCTGAGCAAGAGCGAGACGCCACCTCTACAAAGATAGAAAAATAAGCTAGGTTTGTAGCTGAGGCAGGAGGATCGCTTGAGCCCAGCAGTTTGAGGTTGCAGTGAGCTATAATGATGCCACTGCACTCTAGCCCGGGTAACAGAGTGAGACCCTGTCTCAAAAAAAAAAGAAAATTATAGGCCAAACAGCAGTAAATAAGGACAATATAGCAATACCAAGTTGAATTCATCCTAGAAAAATAAGTTACAGTTAACTAATGTTAATTACATTAATTAATGCAGCTCATCACATTGTCAGATTGAAGGAGAAAAGCCACATTATCTCTGTATATGTAGAAAATATCTGATGAAACTCAGTATCTATTCATGAAGATGCTCTTAAGAGAGTATAAAGCAACTTTCTTAATCTGGTCATTGCTGTTTTAAGGTAAGCATTATATTTAATGATCAAACACTGAAAGCTTTCAGTTTGAGATCAGGAGCAAGACAGAGATGCAGGCTGTGATCCTTTCTCTTCATCATTCTATTAAGGTTTAGTGAGGCAAGAAAAAAAATAAGCAAACTGTCATAGCAGATTATACAGTTGTGAACACAGAATCCAAAATTTTCTGCAGATAAATTATTAACTTTAACAAGAATTTAGTAAGGTAGGTTGATAAAAAATGATAAAATGTTTAACCTGATATATTAGAAATTGACATAAAGAACAAAACTTTATAATAACATTAAAAATAATCAGACACCCAGGAATCATTTCAAAAATCATGTAAAATTATATGTGAGGAATATACTACACCTTATTGTGAGATATTAAAGACTTGAATAAATGGAGAGAGGCTGGGTGTGGTGGCTCACGCCTGTAATCCTAGCACTCTGGGAGCCTGAGGCAGGTGGATCGTTTGAGCTCAGGAGTTTGAGACCAGCCTAAGTAAGAGTGAGACCCTGTCTCTACTAAAAAATAGAAAGAAATTAGCTGGACAACTAAAAACATAGAAAAAATTAGCTGGGCACATGCTTGTAGTCCCAGCTACTCAGGAGGCTGAGGCAGAAGGATCGCTTGAGCCCAGGAATTTGAGGTTGCTGTGAGCTAAGCTGACACCATGGCACTCTAGCCCGGGCAACAGAGTGAGACTCTGTCTCAAAAAAAATAAATAAATAAGTAAAATAAATGGAGAGAATTACTATTTGTGGATTTGAAGCTTCATTTTTAAAATGTCAGTTCTCCCCAGTTTATGTACGGATTCATTGATATACCAACTATAATCTCAGAATATCTATTTAATTTTAAATAGATGAAGTGATTCTAAAGTTTGTAAGGAAATACAACTGGCTAAGAAGCTAAGATACTTTTGAAGTGGAAAGAGAGCAAGATGGCAGGACTTGATTTACTAGCAAGATGCTAAGATTTGTAGTTAGGAGACTAAGCAAAGAGATGAATAGAATAGAATAGAATAGAAATCCTGGAAATAGAACAGCATGTATGTTGACATTTGAGGTTTTGTTTTGTTTTGTTTTGTTTTGAGACAGAGTCTCAGTTTGTTGCCCAAGCTCGCTCTTGCTCAGACTGGTCTCGAACTCCTGACCTCAATGTTATTTAAGAATTTGTTGTATATCTAATTATTGTAAATATAATTAAATAATTATATATGATTATATTCAAAAAATACAAACTAATAGAAAAAAAGACTTGAACAGGCATTTTACAAAAGAAGAAATTCAAATAATAACTATTAATATGGGAAATGGTGCTTAACCTTATTAGGAGTCAGGGAAATACATGTTAAAACCATTATGAGATTTAGCTTATCCTACTAAAAGTTGCAGAAAATTTAAGTCTGATTATACCAAATAAAGGTGAGATTGTGGAGGAATGGTGGAATTGGAATGCTCATGCAAGTATAAATTGTTACAATCATTTTAGAAAAATTAAGTATTATCTAGTGATATTGAACATATGTATGCATATGTTATTACCTAGCTAGTAGTTCTTTCCTACTATGTACACCTAGACAAACTTGTGCATGTGACCTGGTACGTATGTATAAGAATCTTTATGTGGTAGCATTGTTTGTAATAGTCCAAACCCAGAACTAGCCCAAATGTCCATGAACAGTAGACTGGATGAATAAATTCATGCAGTGGAATATTACACTGCAATGAAAATAAATTAACCACAGCCACATGTACCATCATGGATGAATATTACAGTGTTGGGTTAAATAAATTAGAAATAGAAGAATACATACAGTATATTTCCATTTATATGAAGTTAAGGAACAAAATTATATTGTCTACAACATGCATTCTCAAAAGGGGGTGATACTGTTTGTTTCCTTTGGTAGCGAAAATTGGTTCTTAGGAGGTGAAAAAAAACTTAGATATTATAGTGTTTTGTGGCCCTCTAAAGGTTAACCCTTACCTGTCAAATCTTTGTAGTTAATTTCTCTTTGTGTTTAATTTTCTTGGGTACCATATGAGCACTGTTTACGCTAACATTGGATTTATGGAAGATATACAAAGCCTATGCAAGATTAGTACTATAAAACTATGGTGGATAGATGACTGTGATTGGAAGACTTTCAAATATTTATTAATACTTGATTTTGAAATCATTGCAAGAGGGAGTCTACACATACCTATTGGTTGCCACTGGCTACTTTGTGGATATGGTTTATGTTTGATCCATGGCATTTTGTATGTGAGTTTTGTTTTTAGAATTAAATAAAAGTATTTTATGTTTTATTATTTAATTCGACAGAAGTTATTAGCCCATCATTACGTATACCAAGTACTGAAAAGAAAAAAAATGTCCACAATATCTTAATGAGGTAGTTACAAGTTAATTAAATGTTTTAGGTAATTAAGTTTTTCAGTTGTTTTACTTCTGCTGGAAATAAAGCTTAAATGATTTTTTTGCAATTTGATTGCGTTACTGTTATGTATGTATGTAAAGGTAATTTGCATATGTAATTTGATACATCACAATTTATATAAGTAAAAATTATACTAAAAAGCAGATAATAATAAGGTTAAGTTAAATACCAAAGGCCTTTAAAATTCTAATTTAACTTTTAACTTAAAAATTTTAGACATTTGTAACATTGCATTGAATGAATAAGCTTTATATATTCTTTTTATACATAAAGCCCAAAATCCTAAGCAAAGAGATAAACAGTAGCATTGTAATTACCAGGAACTTCAACACCCCACTGACAGAGCTGGACAGATCATTGAAACAGAAAATCAATAAAGAAATTCTGGACTTAAATGGGACTCTAGAACAAATGGACCTAACAGACATTTACTACACATTCTACTCCAAAACTACTGAATATACATTCTTCTCATTAACACATGGGACATTCTCCATGATCGATCATATCTTAGGCCACAAAACATGTCTCAGCAAATTGAAAAAAGTTGAAATCATATCATATATCTTCTCAGACCATAATGAAGTAAAACTAGAAATCAATTCCAAGAGAAACACTCAAATCTACACCATGTCATGGAAATTAAATAACCTGCTGCTGAATGATCCTTGGGTCAATGATGAAATTAAGCTGGAAATCAAAAGATTCCTTAACCTGAACAATAAAGGGGACACAAGCTATCAAAAACTTGGGATACAGCAAAAGCAGTCCTAAGGGGAAAATTCATAGCCTTAAATGCCTGCATTAAAAAGACAGAAAGATCACATATTAACAACCTAATGTCACGTCTCAAGGAACTAGAAAAGGAAGAGCAAATCAAACCCAAAGCCAGCAGAAGAAAAGAAATATATATATACATAGATATACATATAGACTGACTATTCATGGTATTAAAATTTTACAAGGGAGGAAATAGGAAAAAGTTTCTGAAAAGGCTCCTTAGGGTTGATAATGAAGGAAAAAAAGGCCAATCAACACTGATCTAGAAATAGGTATATAGATGCTAAAACTATAAAGAAAAGCAGAGAATTGATTACCATAACATTGAGGAGAGAATGCTGGGAGCTTCTAGAGTGCTGACTGTTGCCTCTTTCTTCACCTGGGTGGATCCCTCAGGTGTTTGCCTTGTAGTTATGCATTAGTCTATATGTTCATGTTTTATGTACTTTTCTATATGATGTCGTTATATTTCACAATGAAAAAATTAGTGTGTAGACTTTAGTTTGAAATATATAAATGCAAAATACTATTTAGATTTTCTATATACATGTTTGTAAATTGAATTTCCAACTTAGTAAAATTCTTTAATTAATAAATGCTGGCTGAGTGTGGTGGTTCATGCCTGTAATCCTAGCACTTTGGGAGGCCGAGGCAGGAGGATTGCTTGAGGCCAGGAGTTTGAGACTGGCCTGAGCAAGAGCAAGACCCTGTCTCTACAGAATAATAGAAAAATTAGCTGGGTGTGAGGGTGTATGCTTGTAGTCCCAGCTTCTCAGGAGTCCGAGGCAGGAGGATTGCTTGAATGTAGGAATCTGAGGGTGCATGAGCTATGAGGATGCCACTGCAGTCAAGCCCAGGTGACAGAGTGAGACCCTGTCTCAAAAAAAATATGCTACTACTGATAATAAATGTTGACTCATGAAACTGAACAGAAACACAAATGCCAGTTTTGTTTATTTTTTGTTCAGATGGGCCCAGTTCTTCATCCATCCACTAATGATCAGAGATGCAATTGACCGTGAAGTTGAAGCTGTTGATAGTGGTAAGAGAAGTGCTTTATTTCTTGCTACAGTTTTTTCTTCTATCAAACCAGATATTTAGCACATTTATCCATCCTGTCATTACACCATTTTATCTTTATATGTTAAAGGACTAAATTGAAATAGATATGTTATGTTTATTCCCGAAGTCATTAAATGTCTAATTCAGTATGGATTTTAAATAAATTAAAAAGATCATCAATTTTAGTTTTTTATCCATTGTTTTTTTGAGTTTTACCTTTGCAGGATAGGATACTAATTCTTAAAGCAAATACTGGGTGTTAAAACTTTAAAAGTTCACTTACTCTTTTTCCATGAAGAGACATTTTCTCTAGGACTTTAAGTATACCATCCTGATATTTATATAGCTAATCCTTTTTTTACCTAGGTCTGTAGGTGCTTTGTGGATTGAATTTTGGTATTTCTCGAAACAATTCTGATGTATTTATGGATAACTAAATACCTGAGCAGGAAGTGCATTTAATTTTTCCTTTTGACTGTTTGTCTTATCTTCGAGATTTAAAGAATGAAGACAATAAGGAAAACCGTGCACTTACATAGGGTGAAGCTTCATTATAAGCTCTCTGCTGTAAATATTCCTTATTTACATAGCACTAATAAATATCACCATTGTAGATTATCCCTGCTTGCTTTATTTTAGCATTAGAAACATGAAATACTAGACTCGGGGGGACTTACAGGTTCGTATAAGTTAGGCTTGGCTTATAGCAACTGAAGAGGCAACGTCTCTGCATTTATTCCTCTTTTTGTAGTATTTTACTTGTTGGCTTGATTCAATGCCTAGTTCTAATGATGATTTATTGCATTCACTAAGCTGAGTGAACTACAGATGCTGTCTGGAAGTCAACATACCTCTGTTTAACTTACAGAAATGTCTCTAGCAGTGGCCCTCAGTTTATTTGTAAAAGGATAGGATGGTTAGGTTACTACTAGTTCTAGCAACTCCTTGAAATCAAGGATTTGTTTTCTTCATTTTTCTTACTTGCCTACCACATTGCTTATCTTAGACACCATTAAATATCTTTTGAATAGATGAAAAACCAAAACAACTAAGGAAAACGTGAAAAGTCCTTCCCACATTTTGAGACCTAAGAACTATTATCTGTGTCTTAAATGCTTCTAGTATGTTTTCTTTATATAGTTTCTAGAGTGGGTTGAAATCAGTCTTTAAAAAGTAGACCTTTAATTAGATTTTGAATGTTTGTCAGAACACATTTTATTGTGCTTTGAAAAATTATGCAGAAACACATAGTACATAGTTTTGGTTTATGCTGAAATTAAGGTAAAGAGCCTCCATTCGTGTTGTGTTTTTGTTATTTGTTTTTAATGATAGGGGACCTAGGTTTTGATTTGTGTTCTGACAATTTTAACTGATGTAATAATTACTTAAATATTCACTAACCAGGTTTAAAAGCTCAATAATCAGATTTTTTTTCTATTCTATTCAGATGTAACAGTCTTCTATCATTCAGGTGTTACTTGTTTTATTTACATCTTTTTAGTTGCTTGTATGCTTAAATGGCCAATTCTATACATAAGGAGATGAAGGGAAGTTTTCAACAGCTTTGGCAGATTTATCTTTTCATAGGGTCATTTTCCGTCTCTACTGGCTTATGGAAGAGATTCTTTGTTTCCTGGCTTTTTAATTTATTAACTCATGCTAACTTTATTACTTCATCACTGTTCCCTGGATTGATAATCCTGTTTTTGGTCTAATATTTTGATGGAGTGTTTGTGTACCTACATTTATAAGCATATGTTTGTACAATGGCAGATCTGTTCAATGTTTTATAATTTTTCGAATACAGTTAAGAACAGAAGCTCATGTAACATATTCCCAGAGTGGGTTTTTGAAATGGGATTAATTTGTTGCTAAAAGAAGATTGTGGAGAAAAAATTACTCTTTTTTTTTTTTTTTTTTTGGAGAGAGGGTCTTGCTCTATTACTCGGGCTTGAGTGCAGTGGCACCGTCATATCTCATTACAACCTCAAACTCTTAGGCTCAAGCGATCCTCCTGCCTCAGGCTCCTGAGTAGCTGGGACTATAGGCATGTGCCACCATATCCGGCTAATTTTTTTTTTAATTGTTTTATAGGGATGGGACCTCACTATTGCCCAGGTTGGTCTCAAACTCCTGGCCTCAAGAGATCCTCCCGCCTTGGCCTCCCACAATGCTAGGATGATAGGCATGAGCCACCACACCCAGCCTTATTTTTAATAATTAACTCTTTATTTTAATGATAATTCCTACTCTCACATAAACATGTATATTTACCTACATAGTATGTCTTAATGATTGAGATAGGGGTACGTCCAAAGTCCCTTTTTTATCCAATCAGTGGCAGTGTGGTCTCTGAGTGTTTAGATATTTCCATTCTATTTTATCAGTTTTTTAGGGTCTTAAATCACTTTTTGTGGATACATTTATGTGTCTATGGTATTAGTTACCTGTTGCTGCCAAACAAATTACTGGAAACTTGGTGGCTTAAAATAAAATTTATTGTCTCATAGTTTTCAAAAGTCAGAAGTCTAAAATGTTTCTGGAGGCAGGGGAGAATCTGTTTCCTTGCCTTTTCCAGCTTCTAGATGCCATCTACATTTCTAGGCTATGGCCCCTTTCTCCATCTTAAGTGGCAGCAGTATAGACTCTTTTCTCTGACCTCTGTGTCTCTCCTTTACATCTTTTCTCTCACTTTGATTCTCCTGCCTCTCACTTACAAGGACCTTTGTGATTATACTGGTACTACCTGGATAATGCAAGATCATCTGTCCTTCTCAAGATCCTTAACTTAATCACATCTGCAAAGTCCCTTTTACTAGGTAAGGTAACATATTCACGGGTATTGAGGATTAGGATGTGGACATCTTTGGAAGGCCATTACTCAACCTGTCATACTTAATAATGGAATTGTTTTCTCTTATGTCGTAGCCATATCTTCGTATTTTTTAATAGAGACTTTAAAAAATTTCGTCTGCTGAAGATGTGGATATATTTGTTACTGCCTCATCTTTGATTTAGCCTTTATGGCTTATAATTAAAGTATTTTCTTAAATATGCTTACTTCTGCTTCTTTCTGTCTCTACTGTCACCACTTTATAATTTCTACTCTCCGACCAAGTATAACAGTAATGGCCCCAACTGATTTTCTTGGTTCTACCCTTGAACCAATCTATTCTGCACATTTGCAACCAGAATGAACTTACTGAAAGTCCAAATCTGATAATGCCATTCTCTTGATAAAGCATCTGCAATGCCTTACCGTGTCCTATGATAAATAATAATTGCTAACATTTATTGGGAACTTACTGTGTGCATTATTGTGGTTGTTATTACCCCCTTTATCCTTATTTGACATATGGTGACACTGAGGCTTAGATGGTTAAATAAGTAACCAAAATTCCAGAATAAGTTATTTGTCCAAGGATCTGTAGTCAATAATGACTGCATGATACCAAGATCTGTACTCATACACATGTACTACTTCTTTCCCAAGATCTTACTAGACCCTTTCAAAAATTATTTCATGCTTACTGTTCCTATTCAGCCTGATCTCTTACCTTTGCTTTGATTCAGAACTTTGTTCAACCATATTAGCTTTCTGTTTTTCAGAGATGCCATCTTCTCCTTCCCTTTTGTTCCTTAGAATATTTTGTACACTACCCTTTCTCTCTCTTTTCCTTTCCCCAGAAAAACTCCTATTTGTCCTTCAAGTCTCAGCTTGAATCACCCGCAGGAAGCCTCTCTCCCAGATATCTACCCCCCAAAGTAAATTCACATGCAAAAATAAAACAACATTAGGTCAGTTAACTCTCCTTATATTTTTTCTTTGTTTTTTGTCTTAAATATACTAAAAAGTTTATTTTGAGTTTATGTGTTTTTAAACAAATCAATGCATTTGAAAAATTAATTTGATAGTATATCATTAGAGGGCAGTTTTATAGAATTCACAAGGAACATGAGAAGAAAAAATTTTTAAGTAAGATATATAAGTATAATAATTTTATGAAACTTAGAATTTCAAGGAGTTTACAGCATAGCCTACTAGCCACAAAATCCTAAAATGGAACACTAGTTTTTTCAAGTGCTAGGAATCATTTAACCTAATGTTTTCATTTATAAATGTGAAAACCAAAATAAATATAATAGTAATATTTTATTGAGGTTTCGTATATGTCAAGCATATGCACCCATCTAAGCATGCAGCCCCACTCCCGATCTTCTTATCTTATCTCCTGATCTTTACCCTTTTGTTCCCCCAAAATGATCATTTTCTAATATATCACATGATTTACATATTTATTAGTCTACATTCCTTGTACTTTTTCATAATACCCTATGTGTGTAAGCACTTAACCACGGTGAATTTTAATTTCCCGCTGGACTCTAAGTGCCTTCAATCATTAAACAACTCCACTGGCCACTATGCAACCTTTGATTTCATTAAGGTATTTTTTTGTCTTAAAGCCTTTCAGCTTACAATTTTCACATGTAGAAAACTCTTCCCCTGGATAGTGTCATGACATGACATGATCTTTACATCATTTGGCTTTCTATTTCCTTGTTACCTCCTCAGAGAAGCCTTCTGTGATCACCTTGTCATCACTCTTCATTCCTTTACCCAGCTTTATTTATTTATTTATTTATTTTTTTTGAGATAGAGTCTCACTCTCTTGCCTGGGGCGAGTGCCGTGGCGTCAGCCTAGCTCACAGCAACCTCAAACTCCTGGGCTCGAGCAATCCTACTGTCTCAGCCTCCCGAGTAGCTGGGACTACAGGCATGTGCCACCATGCCCGGCTGATTTTTTCTATATATATATTTTTAGCTGTCCAATTAATTTTCTTTCTATTTTTGGTA
>RJWJ010010230.1:0-47546 GCA_004363605.1 Indri indri
GAAGGCATTTTTCGGGCATGTTGCTGAAGGCATGGATATTCTACTGCATTTTTCCGTATTTCAATTGGATCTTTCTTAGCATCAAACAGTGACTTTAAAATGGCATCTACTGAGAGCTTGATCAATTTCATCTGTAGTTCTTCAGGTGCCTTGGTGATATCAACTGGGTGAGGCTGAAATGCTAATTTGAGTGTGATATCATGATTCTCAAAGTCAGAGAACCTTTCATTGTATTCTCCAATTAACAGGTCTATAACAGTATTCTTCAAATGATTTGCATATATATCATCCTGCTTCAGTGACCTTTCCTATCTGGGAAAAATGTTCATCCAAAATTTCCTTTTGAAGAAGTGTTTTGAAAAAAGACAGCTTTTTTCAAATTGCTTGGATTTTTTTGCCACATATCATATATAGACTTATTAATAGTTTTACCTTGCAAAGAAATATTCAAGTCATTTTAATTTGACATGATATCACACAGAAATGCCGTATTCCTATAGAAATCTTCTTTCAATAATTCACATTGCTGATCCTGTTCTTCATAAAATTTAACTACCTGTTCTTGCAGAGAGAAAATTTTGGCAAACACCTGTCCTTGCAATAGCCAACACACTTTAGAATGATACAGCAAATCCACACTGAATACCTCTTCATTCAACTTTAGCGTGTTAGGAAACTGATGGTGCCGTGTTGCATTTGCAGGAATATAGTTAACAGTACTTATACTTGTTGCAAAGTATCACTTAAAATGGTAGTTTAGCAGAGAGATTTTGCTGATGCAAGACACAATGAAAAGAAATGAGAGCATCTGGATCTGTTAATACTTGTTTTATCTGTACAATAAACCCTTCATGTTTTCCTGTCATGGAAGGTGCACTATCTGTACATACACACTCACTGTATTTATCAAATTCAGTCCAACTTCACAACATTTATCCTGAAAGTTGTTGAAGATACCTATTCCCTGTGTTCTGTGCTCAAGAGTGCCCAAAACAAGCAACTCTTTGTAGCAAAGAAAATCTTGTGTTATGACAGGAATGAAGTATAAAACCTGCACCGAGTCAGTAGTATCAGTTGATTCATCCAAACCAACTGAATAATATATATTTTCCATTTGAAGTATTACATGAAGTTGTTCTGTTAAGTTGAAGCCTGATTCGTGCTGCCGATCAGTTATGGTTCTCCTTGAAAGAGGCAGTTGTTTGTACTTTGAAATGGTACTGGGATCTAAGCATCCTACAGTTTCAGCAATGCATTCTGTCACAATTTATACATCACTGAATGGCTTCCCTTTTCCCCCGAGTATATAAGCTACTTTATAAGTTGCTTCAGTGGCATTATCTCCAGGTGTTACTGCTGCATGAAAGAATTGTCTTTGCTTTCGCTTTTCGTCTTTCACTTTCTGCAATATAACCTTTTGCACCTCTCCCTCTAATTTAAAATATTCATGGTCCTTATGAGTGCTATAATGCTGACGAGCATTGGATTTCTTTAATATCAATATTGCAGTATCACAAAGCAAGCAAATCATCTTATCTTTAGCAGAAACAAGATAATATTGCAATTCCCTATCCTCATTAAAAAATCTGTTTTCTTCTTTCAGCACTCTCCTGGTCTTCTTTGATGTGATGGGCTATTAAGCAGACAAAATTAAAAAATATGGTTGAGGTGTGCACCTATTCTCAAATTCCACTTCAAACAGAAACACAGTGGACCGTTGTCAAAAGCTGATAACAAACTGGCATACTTGACCCGCATAAACTCTCACCAACCAGCCTCATGCAGTAGTGGTACCAGTCAGGCAAGGGAAGTTAGAACTAAATCATGAGCATGGCGGCCATCAATTTAGCCCTTATGGCTGACTAATGTTCTAATTGTTCTGGTCAATATGGGAGGATTCTTTTCATTGAAACTTATTTTCTTCTTTGGTGTTTTAAATACATTCATTTTAAAAATAAAAATATAAAAGACGAACAAAAATGTATTAATAAAAATGAAAGGATTTGTTCTGTAAGATTTGGATTCAGTCCAAAGGCCACACTTAAGGACTTAGAAGGTTACATGTGGCCTTAAGGCTTCAGGTTCCCCACCCCTGCCTTAGAGCATGTAAACTTTGGTACATTTTTAGCCTCTTATGGTATGTAGAGCAAGGTGATCAAAGTGTAGACCCTGGCATCAGGCTCAGCTAAGTTCGAATAGTGACTCCATGACTGACTAACCTTTTGTGCACTAGATCTCGGTTTCCTTTGTAAGTGGGGATAGACATCTACATCTCATTATGGGGGTATCAGGACACAATGAGATAATGCAGGTAAAGCACTCAGGTCAGTGCCCAGAACACAGGAAAATGCTCATTATTGCTGATGTAAATTATCACATTTGACTCTCAGCCATCATGAGGACTAATTGAAGTTGATTTTCAGTTATATGATTTGCCCACATTAAGTAAGTGTTTGCTCTTGATTCAGGGTTTGAAACTTAATCTAATGGACTTATGTCAGTGTGAGCATGAATTAATACATATATAAAAATCATGAGACTTGAGAAAAGGTTTTTTTAAAAAATAATTTCCTCCCATTTTTACAGGTGAGGAAGCTACAATCATACAGAAAAGTCACCAAGCTTGGCCAAGATGGCACAGTACTTAGGGCTAAGACAGGACTAGAGCACTGGTCTCTACTCAAGTTACTGGTTTTTCTACCATATTCAGCTATGTGAAATAATTTCTAAATGTCATAATTAAAATTTTTTTCACTCCATTTTATAGACTAGAAACTGCTTTCCCAATGTGACAGCTACTTTTTTAAAGTCAAGAAATATATAGAAAAGTTCAAGGCCTAAGGCCAAAAACAAGAATTTGCAAATTTCTAGTTTTTCTGACAAAACTCAGTCTTTCTGAATGTCTCTATTAAATAAAATGTGATTTGCTGCTTTAAATTTAAATTAAACTAAATTAGCTACTTATATGTATACATATAATCTATATTTATTGGCTCTGTATATTTTATTTGAACTGATTCCTAAAGGTACCCCAATGATAATAATGGAAAGAATACATAAGCAGCATGAAATCTTTTTGCAGCCATATTAGAGCAATGTTTCTTATATGTTTTAATCCTTTAGAGATGGGAAGGAAGGCTTTATTATGTTGCTTTTATTTAATATCTATTTATCAATTTCATCTTTGTACCAGATGTTTTGCTAGGTCCTTGGGGAAGGAGAAAGGGTTACCAAATGACCAGTAATCCTCCCACCCAGAGATAACTCACTCTAAACATGTTCATAACCTTCTATATTTTTTCTGTACATGTAGTTTTTAATAAAAGTGATGTATACTTTTTAAAAATCATAATTACAGAAGGTTAATAAGGTTTGAGATCAATAACAGTATTTGAACTTTGAAAAAGTAGCCAGAATGTTCCAAAGTTAGCAGCATTTCAGAAATTATGCTTTGTATTTATTGATTTTTAAATGGATAAAATCAACAGCACTTCAAGTAAAACTTTATTAACTCCGTCGTAGATGTAGTTCATTACAGTTTCTAAATGCCACTGCTTACTGGAACAGTTTTAAGGCTCTGCCCACCTGTGGGCGTCACACTTCATCTCCTCTGCCATTATAGGGCTTCAGCCACACAGCTGGTTAAGGCTTGTTTTCACCATGAATTTCTCCAAAAACGAAAGGTACATTATTAATGCCATAGGTTAAATGAGAAGTGTATGCCTACTTTGTGAACTATTATAGCAAAACTAAATTGATGAAGGGATTTTGCTGAGAAAATACTTACCAGTGTCCACAAAGCTGGCTAGCGGGTCAAAAACCTGAAATCCGAGTTTTATGATTAATTGCATGACATTAAGTGAGTATTATGTAATTATTTCTTTTCATTTTTTCAGGTTCCTTTTGCACTAAATAGGTGTTTTCTCAAATGTGTTCTGTAGGACATTATTGCTATGAGGTGCTCTGGAAGAAATTTTAGGGTCCATGGTTAAATCAGTTAAATTAAAGCTGTGTACTAGAGATCCTACTCTAAGAAATTCATGGTGTGTAGTCCAGTATTACAGGTTTTAAGAAGTCTTACAGGAAAGAAATCCTTAAATATTTTAGACCCACTTCTTGATATCTCTAGGAACTGTGTTTCATAAAACCCACTTTGGGAACCTGCAACCTGTATTAGCTGCTGTCCAAGGTTGCAAACATCTGTAATTCTAGTTCCAGTAAAAAGTTTTATATAAATAAGTTATTTTATACATGGTACTTTAATTCATAGTATCAGCATGAAATCTTCTTAAGGAAACACTGAAAAAAGCCCTTTAATTGTACACTATCCTAGTACTGTACTCAGGCTGTTTTGAACACAGCAACACAGAGAAGCATTGTTTCATACTGTGAATACCAAAACTTTGGTTTGGAAGTAATTGGTCAGAAAAAAGTAGGGTCAAAAGTTTGCCTACTTTTTAGGAGTTCTGTCCAATACCTCAGATTCTATCCAGTATGTTCCCACAAGGTGCACTTTGAAGTTAGGCACTCCTTACACTCAACATATGTTTTCTTTTGTTTAATACAATTTCAGCTATTGCTGGCTGAAAATATGTAGATCTCTAGGGATCTTTTATTTTTATTATTCATAAAAAACGCTGGGCTTCCTAATAAGAAAGTTAAGAGGAAAATCAGGGTTTTTTCATCTTATTTGTAGGATGGGTGCTGCAGACAATATATATAAAGGACGGAGTACATTTATGGAAGAACTGACTGACACAGCAGAGATTATCAGAAAAGCAACATCACAGTCCTTGGTTATCCTGGATGAACTGGGAAGAGGGACAAGCACCCATGATGGAATCGCCATCGCCTATGCTACACTTGAGTATTTTATTAGAGATGTAAGTATCCTGTATACCTTTTCAAAAAATAAATTAATACAATTTTAAATTGATAAATCATAATCATATACATTTATGGGGTACAGTGTGATGTTTCAATATGTGTAAACAATGCAGAATGATTAAATAAAGCTAATTGACATGTCCTTCACCTTGCTTATCATTTCTTATGGTAAGACATTAGAAATTTATTCTTAGTTATTGTGAAACATGTAATATGTTATTATTGACTATAGTCATAGTACCTTTATGCAATTCCTGAATGCCTTTTTGTGTGTGGGTGGTACGTACTATACGAATCACTTTTCTGATCTCAGTCTCCAAATACTCAATTATAATTGACCCCAGCCCTGCATAATCTAATTGATTATTAGAATGCTATACACTGAATTCAGATAGATTGACCCTAAATAATGCTTGTAGTTGTTTGGTCTTCCTTTCTTTTGCTGAATCAAAATAATTCTGGTTGTATGAGAAGGGCCTCCCTGGAAATATTTCCACTCAGAACTATGTCTTATTATGCTTGGCGAACTCTAAATCAAGAGCAGGGACCATACACCTACAGCCAGATTCCTTGAGGAAAGACAGTGAGATAGTGCCATTTCTACTCTCTGAAATACTTTTTTCACTGACATCCTAAAAGATCTCAATATAAGACCTTTGATCTCATCTCTTCGTGTCCCTCTCTGATTCGGTAACATCATTCTTTCATCGCGTATCTCTTTTTTCAGAGTGCATTTCTAAGCATATCATTGTGAAATTTTGTTTGTGTCAAACTTTCCATCCCTGTCATCTCTGTCCAACGCCCCCTCCCCCTTTGTTTATTTTCTGTGTCTTTGTTCGTTTTGGTTCCTGCCTTTCTATTGCTACCTCATAGCACCTGCCCCGAGCCGTTCTTTCCTTTGGTCTTTCTTTTTCCATTTTTTCACCTATTTTATTGCTCTTTTCTTTGTGTCTTCCTTCTCTTTCATTTCTTCCTCTTTTCCTTAAGTAGCCAATAAAAGTATATTTTATTACTTACATTTCTTTTCAAAAAACAACACAAAAATAGAATTACTTTTTCTTTAACCTTTTGTGGCCCTCAGTTTTTTGGTTTTTGTTTTGTTTTAAGGTATAATTTCCCTTTATTTTTTTTCCAGACTATAGTTTTCCTTCAGTCTTCAAAAACATTAATGTCATAAAAGACAAGAAAAGAGGGAAAAAAGAATTATTGGAGCAATTGGGGGAATTTAAGGACTATATAATAGTAATATATTTCTTGAGTGTAATTTTATTCTCGCTATATAGAAGAATGTTTTTGCTCTTAGAATCTTAAGTATTTAGGGATAAAGTGTCACAATGTCTGCAACTAATTCTCAAATAGTTCTGGAAAAAGTGTGTGTGTGTCTGTGGGGGGAAGGGAGGAAGAAAGGGAATATGGCAAGATATTAACAGTTAGTTGCCTAGATAAAGAGTACAGAGATGGTCGTTGTACTTTTCTTACAGCTTTTATGAGGGTTTGAAATTTTTAAAAACAGGTAGTTTAAGGAAAGTTGTCATTAAAATTTAAAAGTAAAATAACATTTGTGCTATGTCTTACTGCTTTAGGTGAAATCCTTAACCCTGTTTGTCACCCATTATCCACCAGTTTGTGAACTAGAAAAAAGTTACTCACAACAGGTGGGGAATTACCACATGGGATTCTTGGTCAGCGAAGATGAAAGCAAACGGGATCCAGGTATTAAATATTTCTGCAGTAGGTACAAGTAGAAAATTATTGGTTTTCATGTTTGACAACTCGAAGTTTATAGGAATATGAACTTATTGCTTGTTAATAATGAAAGCTATGAATGTCAGTTATAAATAACATTTATCCAGATACATTTTTGCTAAGGTTTAGGTCGAGTAGACTTTACATTTATCCTTGCCATCTCTGAGTCCTTCTCTGGTCTTCCTCATCTCATTTGTAACAGCAACCCTTTTTTAGAAAAAAAAAAAAAGAAGTAGGGAAGTTGGAGGGTGGAGAGGGGTCTTAGGTTTTCCTCTTAGTGCCTTACATTTTTACATGATTCATCTCAGGAAAGTGCAGAGTATTATTTGTCATCTTTAAAAACACCCAATATTTTCCCCCAAATATCATTTAATAGTACTTACTAAGGGCCAAATACTGTACTGGACATGTGTTTTATCTTAGTATTGCCAGGAAGCTGAGTCTCATACAGGTTAAGTGTTTGCCCATGTTAGCCACTCAGGGGGGGCTAAGCCGAGCCTAGAATCCATGTCTTCTGCTTCCAGATTCTCTTCTCTTCCACTCTGCTAGAGCTGCCATGGAGGATCTACAGTATTTTTCCTGTCCTTTCCAGTTATTACACAGACAGAGACATTTTATGAAAAAGAACATCATTATCCAATAGAAATAAATTCAACTGCTATAAGTAATATAGTAGACTTTAGCATATTTTTTTTTCTGTTCAGTAGTAATTTTTTTAAGCTACCAGCCTGTGGGCTTGTGGTGATTTGCACAATTGTGCTACAATGGAAAATCCATTATCCAGGGCACTCCAGGGTCCAAATTTTATTTTGGAAAAGTACTAAGGATAGACCTGAAAAAGAAATCAGGCAACTGGCCCAAATAAAACAAAGCACGAGACCTAAGATAAATGTAATGTTAGGCAACTCCTGCCTTTCACCACTGTGAACTCTAGAAAAACACATCATAAATTCTGTCATGGAAGAAGTTTTGTATCTATTAATCTGCATCCAAAGTGACAGGAGGAGACTTAAGCTAAAACCCATGGGATAGACAAAACAGAGTTCACCAACAGGGAAGGGGAAGCGTCAGTGCCGCTAAGCATTTGATGTGAACTGACTGCTAACCCAGAGCATGATACCTTTCCCCTAAGTGCGCTGGTATTTTATTTTATTGATTTAAACTTTTATCAATAAACATAACTTTTAAAATTAAATGACCTAAAAGACTCAGCTCACAAGTTTCTGTCCCTTCACTCCACACCTCTCCCCATCCCAGTCTTCAACTCTTTTTCTTCATTTCTGTCATATTCCTCAATAATATGCGTATTTTCCTTATCTCTCGATTCATCAACTTTTGATGCATTATTGATGGACTTCTCATTGTGTTAGTTGGGAGTGTTCAGCCTTCCCCTCCCCTGTCCTCCCAATATAATCGTTTCACATTTTTTGTATTTCATTCGTATTTATAGTTTCCTCTATTATTGCCATGTAGGTATTGCTTACTGATGAGGTAAATATGCAGACAAGTACATTTTCTTTCTTTTACAGCTTTTTCTGTTTTCTTAAAGATAAGAATTGCCTTGTTCTTACATTTTTCATTTTGGCTTTTTTGTTTGGTTGGTTGGTTTTTTTAGTCTATAGCTGAATCTTATGTTCTCTTTGTGAAATGCCTCTCTAGAGGTTTTCCCGCATGATTGAACCTAGTGGTTGCAGTTTGTCGCCACTGGGATTCTTCGTCCTGGAGCCCTTTGTCTTCCTCCTCATGTGAGCTGGCTGCTGTCCTGAGGCCTGCCTTTGCTGCCTTCATAGGCATTCTCTTACCCCTCTTCTGGGCATTTGATGCAAGTAACAAAATACCTGGACTCACACTGGCTCAAACAATAAGGATACAGTAAATATAATCTCAAATAATCTCAAATTATAGGAACCTCAGGGGAAGAATGGGCTTTAGCTTCTCCTCTTTGCAATTTTCCAGGCTCTCGCTTCCTGCCTGGATGGCTTCATCATCAGCTTCATCATCTGCTAGTGGCCAGATGGCTTCAGCTCTTTCAGCATCACGTCCAGAATCGGCCATGTCCAAGGGAAGAAAGAAAAGGAACCAGCATATCCTGCGACTCTTTCTTAGGAACGAGGGAACCTTTTTCTGAGCGCCTGCTGGCGTCTCATGATTATGCCATCTCGTTTTCAGAATGGAATCGCATGCCCATTCTTAAATCAGTTCTTAGTAGTGAGGATGGCAGAGATGACTTTGATAGGCCTAGATGGACCAGGATCAACTTTTGGAGCTGAATATGGGGGCACAATCAGCTGAGTTAAATGGTTAGGGAGTTAATTCCTTATAAAATCAGGGTCGTCTTAGGGGTGGAATCAATTTTAGATAGGCTACTACTAATATCAACTAAAGGAAGTAAAAGTTTTGAGGCTTTGCATGAATGAAAATGCCTCCATTATACCTCCATATTTGATTTATAATTCAGGTAGGGTTAGAATTTTAGGTCGAAAGCCATTTGCACTCAGAATGTTGAAGTGTTGCTCCATTGTCTGTTCCCTTCCAGTATTGTTCCTGGCTAAATTTATGCTGTATCCATTACCCCTACCTGAACTCCTCATTTTCTAAGTTAGAGGCCATCAGTTAAATGCCCCAGAGGTCTTTTGGATGGCTTCCGAGATACTCGGCTCATCCATTTTGCGTGGTGTGATAGGTAAAGTAAGGGACAAGCAGTCAGGAAGCTTGTGTTTTGGTCTATTCCAGTCTGCATGACCTTGGACAAGATTCATCTACCTAACTTCATCTACCTCTAAATTTTCATGAATCTATCCTAAAAGAAATAATTTGATCAGCACACATCTCTTTAATAACTGCCTAGGAAAGTTTGGCTTTAAAATAAATTTTGCTAATTTTCCTTATAATAAGCAGAAACATGAATTATTACTTTCAGTGACTGTAAGCAGTGCCAGATCAACTTTTCAGTAATACCCATTTAAGAAATCGTCATAGCTTATAAGTGAAATCCTCATCAAGAACTTTTATTATGAGGCTGTAAGGAAACAAGTTGTTTTTGTTCATCTTCCCTCCTGCCTAGTTCTCTCCCTCCATATTTCCATCACACACACACACACACACACACACACACACACACACACACACACACACACACACACACACACACACACACACACTCCCCAAAGAGGGGGAAAGGCATATATAACTATGGAAAAAGCCATTCTTTGCCTTGAAGGTGTGAGAACTACCATAATTAGTACTAAAGTGGAGACCAGCATATGATAACAAACCCAGCAGCTGTTTGTACTGAGGTGTGTGAACAAGGTGTTCAGAACAGTGCAATTTCATGTAATTTAGCAATATTTTATATTATACATTACATACGAAAACATAATTATAGCTATACCTATATCTACCTATCTATATATTAATGTATATATACATACTACATATTACATATCAAAAACAAAAAAATTAAAAACCCATCAGCAAAGCAATTTTTGAGTAGGGGGCTTTTGTGGCATTTAGTAGGCTCTCAGAAACTCCTGGTTGGCTGAGTGGATGGATAGATGGACAAACAGGTGAATGAATCTTGATTTAGAAAGACCAGCATGGAGTCTAGGTTATACAGGAGAATCTGGAGACAGGGAGATCAGTTGGGACTAACCCAGTTGAAGTGATAAGACTATTTTTTTGTCTTAAAGATGAGAAAAGTGTGCTTTTTTGATTGCCTACTGCTGTTCACTTCACTCTTAGTCTTGTGAGCATCTAAGAGTAACAGAAAATTATCCAGGTTCACAGGTATTGGTTTCTAGATGTGTCTTCCCTAATGTGTTCCCACCCATTTCCTCACCTATTCTTTGTGTTCTTGAAGTTTTATTTGGGGGCAAAAGGTATTTCCAGTGCTTTGTAAATGGTAGTTTGGGCCTGTGTGTTCCTGAGTGAGTTGGCATTCTCTCCACCTCTCACTTCAGCACCCACCCTTAGAAAGCTCTTATTTGTCTGTTGCTGAATTCTTACAGGAGAGTAAGGAAAATTCCATTCTCCTTTCTCACTGTTGTGTCCAGTCTTTTGGTTTTTTAGTTTTTAACTGATAAAAAAGCATGCACATTTATCAAATGAAATAATGTATGAGAAAACGCTCTTGAGAAACTTATAATAGGGTCACAGAAATCATTATACATGTGGTCCATCTTGGACACATTTGCAACACCATGTAGTTATATTGAATTTCATAATGAAAGCTGCATTATCTGATATATTTTAGATTCGTCAAAGATTAAACTGCATGCAGCATTGTGTTAGTATTGTATTTCACTATATCCAATTCTTTAAAAGTTTTAAATTCATGTGTATGTTTATGTGTGGCAGATGGAGTTCTCCAGGAAGCAGATTCTGAGATTTGCATTCAAGGGGTTCACTGGGGAGTGCTGTGTCATGATTTACACCTGCAGGC
The DNA here is from genome assembly GCA_004363605.1 of Indri indri. Taxonomy (NCBI): domain Eukaryota; kingdom Metazoa; phylum Chordata; class Mammalia; order Primates; family Indriidae; genus Indri; species Indri indri. Next base: position 11,075 of record RJWJ010010230.1, read on the forward strand.
AGGACTGGGCAGTATTGGGCTGTGTGGCGTCATAAGGCTTCAGCCAGCCCTGCAGAGAGCTCTGAGGCTGGGATGGTCCTTTAGAGTTACCTCAGCTTGGGGTGAGGGGGCCAGGCCTTTATACCCTTTATTCGTTATCTTTATTAGTTTGGGGTAATTTGCAAACAGTATGCAAAAAATTACCCCCAAAACATAGCATCTTAAAACAACAAACATTCATTACCTCATAATTTCTGTGGGTCAGGAATCTGGGGGCAATTTAGCAGAACACCTCTAGCTCAGGATCTCTCACAAGGCTACAGTCAAGGTATTGGCCAGGGCAGAAGTCACTTCAAGGATTGACTGAGGCAGTCTGCTTCCTAGCCCACTCACATAGCTGTTGGCAAGCCTCCGAATTTTGGCAGGCCTCAAGCCCTCGCTGACTGCTAGTGGAAGACATCAGCTTCTTTCCAGGGGGGCCTCTCCCTACGGCAGCTTACAACATGGCAGCTGGCTTCCCTCAGTGCAAGCAAGCAAGCGAGAGTGCCCAAGACAGAGGCCACAGTCTTTGTTACCCAATCTCTGAAGTGATATCCCATCCCATCACTTTTGCCATACTGTATTCATCAGAAGCGAGTCACTGGGTCCAGCCCACACTCAGAAGGAGGGAATAATACACGGGCATGAACAAGAGGAGTCAGGGATCTTTTGTGGCCATCTTAGAGGCTGCCTACCAACCCCCATAGCAACGAGTCACCAGATGCAGGCTGCCCTGAGAAGGGAGTGTGACTTTGGGTGAAGCAGCTCTCTTTAGCTGCACCAGCTCCCAGAGGGGCATACAGTTGAGGGTTGCAGGCTGGCAACCTTCCTGACAGCTGCAGGAATCCCCTTAGTCCTAAATGGGATCCAGGTGATACTGAACAGCACCCACATCAATATGTGTAACACTTAGTTAGCCAGAATATTTAATAAACCAAAATTTGTCAGTCTGTTTAAACTGTGCAACATGTAATATTTCCTTATCTATTTTTAAAGGAGAAATTGTGCCACATGTGTCAGAATCACTTTGATAAAGTTCAGTTCAGATTTTGCAGTGATTTGTTGTTAAAAACTATTTTAAGGCCAGGTGTGGTAGCTGACGCCTATAATCCTGGCACTTTGGGAGGCCGAGATGGGAGGATTGCTTGAGGTCAGGGGTTCAAGACCAGCCAAAGGGAGACCCCCATCTCTACAAAAAAATGCAAAAATTAGCCAGGTGTGGCTCATGTCTGTAGTCCCAGCTACTCGGGAGACTGAGGCAGGAGAAATCATTTGAGCCCAAGAGTTTGAGGCTGCAGTGAGCTATGATGACGCCACTGCACTTGAGCCAGGGCGACAGAGTGAGAGACCTTGTCTCAAACAAACAAACAAACAAACAAAACCTATTTTAACTGAGCTAAAAGATCTTAAATGCAAAAGCATTTACAAAACAATATGTACCGTTTTTCTAGATATATAAAATTGAGAAAAATTGCTAACAGGTGATTAGGAACAGTGGATTTCTTTTTCATATTATAAATTTCAATAAAGTTGTAAGAACTTATATGTCTTCTTAATCCTCTGACTTTTTCAACTTTCACGCATGGTTTTGATATCCTTTTCCTTTTTTCTTTATTTAATAGGCAAAGAAGAGCACGTCCCTGATTTTGTCACTTTTCTTTATCAAATAACCAGAGGAATTGCAGCAAGGAGTTATGGATTAAATGTGGCTAAACTAGCAGATGTTCCTGGAGAAATTTTGAAGAAAGCAGCTCACAAGTCAAAAGAGCTGGAAGGATTAGTAAATATGAAAAGGTCAGAATGATTGTGCTGCATTTTTCGTTTATAAAGAAACCTTCAGAGTTGTCCAAGGAAGAGGATTGTCCTGTAAATGAACATCAGATCTACTTTTAAGCAGCTCTTCAAATATTCTGAATCATTTAATTACGATAAAGTGCAAGCAGCTCTTGGCAAAGCTCAGGTGACTTCAGTCCATCTTTATGTATTAGTCAGATTTTATTAAGTTGCTAAATTGGTTTTGCAGTCATTTGCCTAAAGAATTAAGTTAACTCCTTACTGTGTGCCAACATATTAGTTGCTTAAAACATTCAATTATAAAAAGCATTACTGAAAGAAACTTCAATATTTACAACCCCCAGAGGACTTCTTTTATTCATATATTATATTTAGTGATGCAGTGATTATATTCAGAAATTAAAAATTCTATCAGGATATGAATAAAAATAATGTTATGCAGCCATATTATCATAGTCAGTATCCACATGTCACTTATTTTATGGATTGTTTGTGACAAATTTTATATTCTCAACTGACTTCTCTCTGTCACCTTGAATGCTTTCCACCTTTTACCCTTGCTGTCCAGCCAGTATGGAGTCAGCATATTAGCTAATCTTAATATAAACCTGAGATACACTTCAGAAGGAAGATATTCCTAGGCTTATATCATATTAACAAATAGTAAATGATAGCCTTTTGTATCCCAAACATAAAATTATAAAACATCATAAGCTCCCCATCCACCTGCTGTCCCACCCCTGCCTTACCCGGAGAGTCTGTTGTGCTGGGGGCAGGGCATTAGTGTCCTGGTCGATAACCACGTGACTGAGAGTGAACAGGTTCTTGATCAAATAGAAAGTCTTGGCTGGCTACCAGTGGCCCCCATGTTATACTCCAAGAATATTCTTTAGCTCTGGGAATCATTACCGAATTTCAATATTGAAATATTAATACCTATAATGTTAGTTAAAGAAACAGTTGCTAACTTGTATACTGAAGAACAGTTGTGCAGTCAGCTTTTCCTCCACCTCTTTCCTCCTTTGGTTCTGCCTTGCATGCCATGCCTTGCCATGGTATATGGCAGTTGACCAAGTCCATAGTGCTGGGACTTTACAAATGGCGCACAGCTGCCTCCATCAACACTGTGTCTGGCTCATTTCCACAATGCCAGATCAGAGACAAAGTGCCAGAATCAGTTTTAGCCTATTTCTGTTATGAGGCAGATTAATATAAAATTTTTCCTGAGAGAAAATTATGAGAATTTTAAAATAAATTTAGTCCTTGTTCCTCTGCAAAGTCCAAAGACAAATCTAGATCCTCTTTTATTGTTGTCTTATTATTATCATTATTCTTTTTCCCTGAAAAAATTAGAGTAAAACTTTACTACAAAGGATATATATGCAAGATGGCAATAAAATATGAAAGTTTATACTTGCTGCTGCTATATAGCCTATAAATCAAGAACAAGAAAATTCACAGAAATCTCATAAATATTTTAACTCTTCCAACTAGTACATGACACTTTGAAATCTATAACATTCTACCAACAAGATGAGAGAATTATTGGAAGAGCTTGCATTGGGATGGAATCTGGAAATGTATCAAGACACTATATTTACTATCTTACTTTTTCACTAAAAGTGCTTATCACATCAATTCCATTGGCCAGATCAAAAAAATCAAGCTGACTCTCATGCCTTCATGTAGATTTGTCATAATAGTTAGTATCTATTATGTGCAGAAACCAGTTGGAGCAGTCATTTGCGGCAGCGTAGACACTGAGCCAGTTACTGTTCTTATTGTTCTACATACATTAAATCACTCAATCCTTACAACACCTTGTGAGTTAGAGACTATCATTATCCTCATGCTATAGTTGGGGAAAGGGAGGCCAGCAAGGGCTGGAAACTGACCCAGGGTCACATAGCTAGTTTGGGATGGAGCAGTAATTGGAACTCAGATACTCCAGCTCCAAACCCTAAATGCTTAACTAGGTTGCTACTCTGCAGGAAAAAAAGCAGGTCTGTGTTATGCTAGCATTTTACTCACTCATTAGCTAGCTTTATTTTATTAAATCAGTTTTACTTTCATCCTGGAAACACGCCCCAGGAGTGTTTTTGTCTTCAGGTGCAAATAGGCACACACAGCCATCTTCTGGCTAGAGTTAGAAGTGGGAGGAGGTCAGGTTCCCCCCTCCGGGGGTATGGATTTTAGGAGAAGGCACGGAGGCAATAGTGGTGATAAATAACCTTGGTCCCTTGATTGATTACAGCAGCAGCTCTGAAAGCTCTTTTTGCCAGAAAGGTGACACTGACACAGCTTCCCAACTACAGAGCCTGCCTGGTATTGTGCTGTCATACATTTTTCATAGCTTCTGTTGAGATGTATTATCCCCCAACAATTTCGTTTATTAAATAAGTAGTATTTTCTTTTTTCTCCAGGAAAAGGCTGAAGTATTTCGCAAAGTCGTGGACAATACACAATGCAAAAGACCTGCAAAAGTGGACAGATGAGTTTGAAATGGAAGGAACACAGACTTCTCTTTCTGATTAAAACGAAGACTGAATTTTTGAACAAAAAATGGAGAATTAAAAATACCAACTGTACAAAATAACTCTCCAGTAACAGCCCATCTTTTATGACATGTAAGCATAAAATTATGACCGTGGTATATTTCTGTTGGTAACAGAGGCTCTGTGAAGAAAGTCTTTTTCAGGTTACTGTCTTTCTGACTTTTCAAAGTGTAAATGCTTTTGAATATTAAGGACTTCCACCATGTAATTAGAAAATTTCACGGACAATAAGTTTCACATAAAATCAAAACCTTCTAAATAAAGTCTAAAGTGGTAGAATGCAATTCATGAACTTTCGGAGGAGGATATAAACATTTACTTCATATTCTTACTTGTTTCGGTTCAGATAGTTGGCATCTGGGTCAGTTTGGCAGGACTCTACCCTTCCATTTGAACTAAAATAATTTTATAATGCCACCAGTTTACTCACCAAGAACATAAGAATTTTTGATAAATAAAAAGAATTATCAAGCTTTTAGAAACTAGAGCACAGAAGGAATAAGGTCATATGAAATTTGAAAAGTTGCATATTTTAAACAGTTTAAGGATTGGATGAAATTGTCCCTCAAATAAATATTTAATGAATACATGCTATAGATTATGGAATGTCTTATTGAATTTTGATGTTTTCAAGTATCTGGCAATTGCCGTTCTTTGGGTTTAATTATGGAGCCAAGTTGCTACTCTGACCACAGCAATAAACAGAACTGAACTTGTTCACTTTGGACCTTTCCATTAACCAACATAGCAAATGTATGATCTCGCCAGTACTCAGCCTTATAGCTTAGTTGATTCATAACAGCCCTCCCTCCATGCAAGTTTAGGGTGACATGTGCTCAACTATGTCCCTGGGTTTTTTACAGCACTTACAATCTGGTTTCTCTTATCCATGTGTTCTTTTGGTTTCTAAATATATGATCTTGCACAAAGGCTCTCCATCCTATTTCCCACCCACTTAGTATTTTGGCTCAGTTAAATGTCTTCCCCACATTTGACGGGCATGTTTGTAATTCCTTGTTCTAGATTATTACCTTCAGTGAGTCTAGCAGTGACTCCAGACATAGTAGTCATTACAGTGTCCCCAAACTTGATGAAGAGTGGTTTGTTGCTTCACTTTTGAGTGGCTCACATTTTAGCTCTCTGATTCCCAGCCTTTTTGGAGTTTAGGGTATGATGTAGTTTGATTGATTCTACCACTCCTCCAGAAATATTAACATGTAGTGAAATTCTCAAAATTGTCTCAAAATAGACTTAGTTGGAATGTACTCTTTACATTTAAAAAAACTAAATTGTTTCAATACTCCATATGACTGCAAATATTTTATATTCTAAAACATTTAAGATTTCAGAGATGATGCTGTAACCTCACTGGCGGGCCAGGGAGAAAAGGAGATGAATCCAGGAACGTCATGCCCTTGCCGGAGGGAGCTGCAGGGACCAGCAATCACTTGTAATGTCCAAGTGGACATTCAGGGCTCCAGGCCAGCATCAGCATTCAAGCAGGTGGGGGTTCCAGGAGCAGTGTGTCCTGGCAGTGGCAGCACACACCTTCTGGCAGGTGACAGTGTGGAACAGTGTAGGGTAGATTCTCCGGCATGAAGCAGGATGTCCGCCAGCCAGCTCCAGGCAGGGGAGAAACCTAACACTGCCGAACTGCATTTCTAAGTAGGGCTTATTCCCAGCCAGGTTACTGAGGTGTTGAAGGGAAAGTGGAGGCCGAATCTCAGTCACAAAGAATGCACAAAAGCCATGGAGATGGGCAGGAAAGTTGCAATTGATTGGGTTTGTATTCCAGAGACCTCACTTAGGACTGCAATTCGAATGTGAGATATGACTCACACATGTGAGAATGGGGATGCAAGTGTATCGTTAGGACCCTCCAGATTCCCTCGAGTATGGGGTGGGCCTGAGCCTGGAGGTTAAATGTCCTCAGTACTTCAGACTGGGGAGGACAGGCCAACTGGTGGCCAATGTGTCAGGGAAAGTAACTATGAAATGGGAGATAGTCCTTTAAGTGACTTCTCTGTTTTTAGCCACAGAATTACAAATTAAGAACTAGTATGTGCTTCTACAGTAACAAACACCAATTCCCCTTCTAAATACAGACCATTCAATTTAATAACTCCAACCTTAGGGGAAAGAAAGCCAAAATGTATTTTAACCAGTTTCAACTTTGACTTCCCCGCTGCTTCATCTCATTAGTGCTGCGTATTCCACACAGTTTTTAAAATATTTTTATTGTATAATAATATAACTATTACAAGAATATTTAAAAATCCATAGGACTATAATTTATAATTTTAAAAGAAAAAAGGGAAAATGAAAGTTTTTAATTTTATAATTTAAAAAACATCTTTGAAGGAAAGAAAAAAATGTAAAAATCTAAGCATTTGAGTTACTCAGTCTGTCCCAGTCATTCTCAGCACTAAAAATTAAAATCAAGTGATTCCAGGTGCCACCTAACCTAATTGAATAATAGTCTTTGGGACTGGGACCCAAGCTTAGTATTATATCTCTTATCAGCTTTATTGACATACAATTTATACACTGTACCATTCACTCATTTAGAGTGTATAATTCAGTGGGTTTTCATATTCACAAAGTTGTACAACTGTCACTATAGTCAATTTTAGAACATTCTTATCACCCTAAAAAAGAAACCCTATACCCATTAGCAGTCACTCTCCATTCCTTCCCAAGATCCCCAGCCCTAGACAACCACTAATCTACATTCTGTCTCTATAGATTTGCCTATTTTGGACATTTCATGTGAACGGAATCATACTATATGTGGTCTTTTGTGTCTTATTTCTTTCACTTAGTTTGATGTTTTCCAGGTTCATCCATGTTGTAGCATGTATCAGACCCTCATTCCTATTTAGTGCTGAAAACGATTCCATTTTATGTATCTACCACATTTTTATTTACCTAGTTATCAGTTGATGTTTCCATTTGGGGCTATTATGAATAATTCTGCCATGAACATTTGTGTACAGGTTTTTATGTGACGAGGCACAGTGTTTTTTTCAGGCTCCCCTAGTAATTTTGATGTGCAGTCAGGTTTGTGAACCATTAGTCTCAATGATTACAAATGCAAAACAGTATTTCTTATTGGGTTGGCAATCATTTGGTCCTTCTCTCCTCTGCTTTATCTGTCACTTAGGACAGAGTATGGCGTATTATAGATGCTAATAAACATTTGTTACAATAGAAAATAAAAAACAAACTCCTTCAGGTTAGAAACCCATTGAAAAGATGCTTCTTTTCTTAAGGCACCATTTCACTAGGAACTCAAGATCCTTAGAGAAGTGTGCTATATCTTAAGAAAGAAAGAAAAAGGTTTTCTAACAGTCGGTTCAAGTCTGAGTCTGTTATCATGGTGGTGGTGGTACTGGGGCTGGTGAAACAGTGCCCACTGCATGAATTCCAGAGTAAAGACTAGATTGAATTCAATGTGTTCTACAAATTAATGTTGACCTTTACTAAGTTCTGAGATCAATATTAATTACTGCTGTGCTATGTAATTATAAAAGTGCCATTTGATGTTTCACACCAAGGATATGGGTGGAGGGAAAAAGCAACTTGTATTAACACCATCTGTGGTTTCCAACTTTGTAATTAAGGCCAATTCCTCTGTGGAACATTGGGATTAGTATATATGATTATTGTTAGGTTTATTAACATCCAGGGAAATACTACAGCTGGGGAATTATCCATTCTGGTTTACCTGGGACAGTCTGTTCTACACCTGTTTTGCTGACATATTTATTAAAAGCCTCTTTAACTCAAAAGTGTTCTGTTATGGGTAATAACTTATATGGTTACCCCAATTATAGGTACTATTTCACAATCATACTCACTGACTTGCTAGATTTTGAATGTCATCCTAAAAAATGCATTTTTTTCTTACCCATTGGGTGAACCTATTTTCTCCCGAAAGACCTGTCAATTGCAAAGAACGATTTTTGCCTGTTCTTGATAAGTGCTTTGTATTGTGGCATTTAGAAACTGCAACGCTGCTAATTGGTATGTTACAGCTTTACTACCTAATCTATTTTTGAGACTAAACCCCAAAGATAACTTGTCATCTGCCTTGTTTCCATGAAGTCATGGTGAAGAATGTGCACCTACATGACTTCATGAGACACATAGCCAGGCTGTCTTCTTGCAGAAATAATTATTAAGCTCAAGAGGAAGAATTCTTTTCTCTGGTTGTTTTGTCCTTTGCTCAGATCCTCTCTTCATTACCTCTGGTTTGTTTGCTTGCCATTCGGAGCAGTCTTTTATTTCCACATCAGAAATATTATGTGCCACTTTAATCTACTTTCCAGCTGCAAGCCCCTTGTTCTTAAGCTGACTTCCATGAAGCTCCCTTTTGGATGTAGGGATATCCCACCTTCTATCAGAATCACCTAAGGAATTTTTAAAATGCCCCGTCTTAAAGCTGTTGAATCTGAATCTCTGAAGTTGGGACACAGAAATACGTCAGTATTAATTTCTGTCCTCATCTCAGGTCTGGTGTGGGGCTCTGGGAACTTCATTATTATTTTTAATGGACTATTTCCAGAGCAATTTTAGATTCAAAATTATACATACCATATGTTTCCATACGTTATGATTTCAGCTCAGAATGCCAGCTGAGAACTGGCATTTTTCACTTAGTAATATGCTCTGAAGTATCCTCCATGTCTTTTCATGGCTTGATAGCTTGTTTCTTCTTTTTTTTTTTGAAACAGAGTCTCACTGTGTTGCCCGGGCTAGAGTGCCGTGGCATCAGCCTAGCTCACAGCAACCTCAAACTCCTGGGCTCAAGCAATCCTTCTGCCTCAGCCTCCTGAGTAGCTGGGTCTACAGGCATGCACCACCACGTCCGGCTAATTTTTTCTATATATTAGTTGTCCAGCTAATTTCTTTCTATTTTTAGTAGAGACGGGGTCTCGCTCTTGCTCAGGCTGGTTTCGAACTCCTGAGCTCAAACAATCCGCCTGCCTTGGCCTCCCAGAGTGCTAGGATTACAGGCGTGAGCCACCACACCTGGCCTGCTTGTTTCTTCTTAGCACTGAATTTAATATTCCACCATCTGCGTGAGTTTATCCACTCACCTACTGAAGAACATCTTGGTTGCCTTCAAATTTTGACAGTTATGAATAAAGCTGCTGTAAACATCTGTGTACAGGTTTTTGTGTGACATTTTCAGCTCATTTGGGTAAATACCAAGGAATGTGATTGCTGGATTGTATGGTAAGGGTATGTTTAGTTTTGTGAAAAACTGCCAAACCGTCTTCCAAAGTGGCTATACCGTATTGCATTCCCACCAGCAAGGAATGAGAGTTTCTGTTGCTGCTCATCCTTTCCAGCATTTGGTATTGTCAGTGTTCCAGATTTTGGTTATTAACATGTGATAGTATTTCATTGTTTAAATTACATTTCCCTGATGACGTGATGTGGAGCATCTTTTCATATGCTTATTTGCCATCTGTATATCTTCTTTGGTGAGGTGTCTATTGAGGTCTTTGGCTCAATTTTTAATCTGGTTGTTCATTTTATCATTGTTGAATTTTAAGCATTCTTTGTATATTTTGGGTAACAGTCACTTATCAGATATGTCTTTTGCAAACCTTTTCTTCCCATCTTTCCCTCGTATTCTCATTCTCTTGACAGTGTCTTTCACAGACCAGAAGATTTTAGTTTGAATGAAGTCCAGCTTATCAATTCTTTCTTTCAGGGATCATGCCTTTGATGCTGTATCTAAAAAGTCATTGCTATAGCCAAGGTCATCTAGACTTTCTCCCCTGTTCTCGTCTATGAATTTTATAGTTTGCACTTTATAGTGATCCATTTGAGTTAATTTTTGTAAAGGGTACGAGGTTCATATCTAGGTTCTTTTTTTAGTAGACTTTATTTTTTAGAGCAGTTTTAGATTCACAGCAAAATTGAGTGGAAATACAGATAGGACTTGATTTTTAAGGTGACTATCCTAAGTAATCCCAATGCAGGTATTTTGAAGAGTCAAGTTTTGAGAAGCATCTTCATATTCTTATTCATCAGAAGAAACCACTTCTGCAAATAATAGTGGGCCTCTAATTTCTCTAAATCTTTAGATTTCTTTTTAACAGAATATCAGGCAAAAGTAAACATTTGAAGTTGCATTTTTGTGTTATGAGATTTAAAGGAGGGCCTATAAAGAACATGCTTGATGCCTCTCATTGTTTATAAACTCTGCTATAATGGTATTTTACATTGTAAATAATATTCAAATCAATGTATAGTATTATCAGAAAAATATTTAGTGAAAGTATTCCCAAGCACTAACTCTGCTTCGTGATCTGGGGCATTACAATTTTCTAGTGATCAATAGCTTTGGTATTAGCACACATGATATTTTAGGTTTCTAAAATATTTCACCATAGGTACAAAAATATGATGGACTTAGAAAAGAGTTGTTGATGGACACAGGAATTAACTCGTACTAAACAACAGGCAAACATATCCTTGTGTAAATGAATGCTGATCAGCAGTGGGTTAAGTTATACTGCAGTATTAGATGCTCCTAGAGCAATCACTCCTTTATTAGAAGCTTTGAAGTGAGGTTTGAATTTAAAAAATCATTGAGTTAATGTTCTCTTGCAGTGAGAAAATGCAATTCCTTATTTGTGGGAAAGAACAAATTGAAAATAGTAACTTTTCTATAGAATTAAGTACTAGAGACTTCAAGGTATCTGATTTAAATGTGAAAAATACATTTATGGGTGGAAACCAGTATAGGTAGTCAATTGCAAGACACCTTGTTATTATATTCAGGCAATTTGTGACCAGCCCTAAAATAGAGAAAATAAAATGTTATATGAATGGCCAACCATAGTTAAGACCTTGTTAAACTAAAATGATTCCTTCAGAATGGCAGTTTATCATAGGGTCATTGATCTGTGTCTAAATGAATAATTGCAAATTTCATTAACAGTAATAGATTATTTTAAGTTTCCAGAGCAGAAAGACACTAGAGGATACATTGAGAGGAAAAACAGAAACAGTGGCCTAACCTGGGCTCATGGAAGAAGAGAAATTGGAATCATTTTCAGAACACAGCATAGTTCTGTTTCTGTTGTTTTGTCCCTTCATCAGCAATAGGCTTCCCTTTCTCACTGCTTGTGTTTCTCCCTATTTGGTGGCTGTTCTACCATTACAGAGAATCAGCTTTTCTCTCTTCGTTATTGCTGCATCTGCCATTACTGACTTTTTTAAAATTTCAAAATATTAAGAGAGTACAAATGTTTTTATTATATGAGTACATTGTATAATGCTTAAGTCGGGGCTTTTAGTGTGCCCATCACCAGAATAGTGTTCATTGTACTCATTAAGTAAGTTTTTATCTCTCATTCCCACCCTCCCCCTTTTTTTGGTTTCCAATGTCCTTTACTCCTTTTTTTTGCCTGTGTGCCCATCATTTAGCTCCCAATTATTACAGAGTACTTACGGTGTTTGTTTTTCTATCCCTGAGATACTTCACTTAGGATAATGGTCTCTAGCTCCATCCAATTTGTTGCAAAATATATGATTTCATTCCTTTTTATGGCTGAATAGTACTCCATGGTATATATGGTATATGTACACCACATTACATATATACAGGCAAAATAATTCAAATGCCTAGATGTCTTATAAGAAATCATGGAGGCCAGAAAGCAGTAGAACGTTTTAAATGCTAAAAGTAAAGATATGTCAACTCAGAATTCTATATTCTGTGAAAATATCCCCCAAGAATGAAGGCAAAATAAAGGCATCCTCAGATGAAGGGAAAATAGAATTTGTCACCAGTGCACTTGCTCTAAAAGAAATGCTAAGAAAGAAGTTCTTCAGGTGGAAGGGAAACTCCAGGAATGAAGGAAGAGCAACAGAAATAACCAATATACAGATAAAATATACATTTTACTCCTAAGTTCTTTAACATATGTATAATGGTTGCTGGAAAATGTAACACTGAATGGTGGGATTTTTGGTGTTTGTGGATATAATACATATGATGACAACACAGAGGGTGAAAACTAAAGATATCTATATGGTTGAAAATTTTCTGCATTTTATTCGAAGTGATAAAATATTCTAATTAGATTATAAAAGTAAGTATATTATTATACTTAGAGCAATCATAAAAATATTATAAAAAGTATATAGTTTTTAAAAATCCAAGAGGAAAAATAAAACCAAAAGGTATTCAAATAATTCAAAAGAATGCAGAAAAGGAGAAACTAAGGAATGAAGAAAAAGAGGGACAAACAGAAAACAATAGAATGATAGATCCAACTCCATCAATAGTTACATTAAATGTAAATATTCTAGAAACACCAATTAAAAGACAGAGTAGGTCATTTTGGTTGAGAATACAAGACCCACCTACAGTAAGCCCTCATTTAATGTTGTCAATGGGTTCTTGGAAACCATGACTTTAAGTGAAACAATGTAAGGCAGGTCCACGAATAACTTCATTTTATTATAATGCTGATGAAGAAAAAAACTGGTTTTGTTATACATCATTTCACTTAAAGTTGTAGTTTCCAAGAACCTATCAATGACATTAAGTAAGGACTTATCATATATGCTATTAGAAGTCCACTTTAGTATAAGTAAAAAATAAAAGGATGGAAAAAGATATTTCATGGAAAGACTAACCAAAAGAAAGCTGGAATGGTGATATTACTCAGACAAAACAGACTTCAAAACAAGGAAAATCAACCAGTTTAAAGAGGTAAATTACATAATAAAGTGTTCAATTAACTAAGAAGACTTAATCCTGAATATGTATGCAGCTAACAACAAAGCTTCAAAATACGTAAAACAAAAACTAATAGAACTGAAAGGAGAAATAGATAAATCCACAATTATAGATGGAAACTTAAATACTCCTCTTAGTAGTCAATAGAACAAGTAGACAGAAAACCGGCAAGAATATACAAGGCCTGAATACCATCAGCCAACTTGATCTAATTGACTTTTATAGAGCGTGACACCTGGAAAGAGCAGTATACACATTCCTTTGAAGTACACATGTAATTTTGTCCATGATATGCCATATCCTTGGTCATAAAATCTTAGCAAATTTTAAAGAATTGAAGTAATACAAAATAATCTTTCACTAGCATGGAATTAAACCAGAAATCAGTAACACAAAGATATCTGGAAATTTCCCCATATAAATGGATATTAAACAACACACTTCTAAATAATCCATTGGCCAAAGAGAAAGTCTCAAGGGAAATTAGAAAATATTCTGGAGGTAGTGAAAATGAAAATTCAACATATCTAAATCTGTGGGATGCAGCTAAAACAGAACTTTATAGCATTACATTTATGTGGGAAATTTACAGCATAAAATGCATACAGTAGAAAAGAATGATGATATCAAATCAATAAGCTTCCATTTTAAGAAACTAGAAAAATGAAGGGCAAAATAAACCCAAGGCAAGCAGAAGGTAATAAACAAAAGAGAACGCTGACGAAACCAAAACTTTGTTCTTGGAAAAGATCAATAAAACTGGTAAACCTATAGCCAGACTGACCAAAGTAAAAAGACACAAAATATCAATATCTGGAGTGGAAGATGCAAAAGCAATACAGACCACATAAACATTAAAAGAATAATGAGGAAATACCATGAGCAAGTCTGTGCACATAAGTTCAACAACTTAGATAAAATGAACCATTTCCTTGAAACACAAAGCTCACACAAGAAGAAATAGATAATCTGAATAGTTGTCTATCTATTAAAGTAACTGAATTTGTAGTTAAAAACCTTTTAGCAAAGAAAATTCCAGGCCCAGATTTAAGGAAGAATAAGACCAATTCTAAAAATCTCTTCCAGAAAATAGAAGAGGAGGGAATAATTCCAACGCATTTTAAGAACCAGCATTACCCCAGTACCAAAACTGGAGAAAGATTTCAAAAACAAGACCAGTATCACAAATATCCTCAACAAAATGTTAACAAATTGAATCTGGCAATATATTTAAAAAAATGGATCAAGACTATGTGGAGTTTCTTCCAGGGATGCGAGGTTGTTCAGTCAATGGAATCCACCATATTAACAAACTGAAGTATAAAAACAACATGATTATATCGATAGATGTAGAAAGTGCCCTTGACAGAATTCAGCATCCATTCTTGATAAAAACAAAACTCAACAAACTGGGAACATAAAAGAACTTTCTTAACTTGATAAATGGCAACTATGAAAAACTGGCAGCTAACATCATTCTTAATGGTGGAGAACTGATTGCTTTCCCATAAGATTGGGAAAAAGGCAGGAATATCTGCTCTCAGCATTTCTATTTAATATCATACTAGAAGTCCTGGCCAGTGTAATGAGATAGAAACATAAATAAGAGGCATACGGATTGGAAAGGAGAAGATAAAACTTTCTCTACTCACTAACAATATGATTGTCTATGTAGGAAATTGAAAGGAATCTCCAAAAAGAGATGCTAGAACTAGTCAGTTTAGCATGGTTAGCATGCAGGATACCCAGTTAATATGTAAAAGCCAACCACATTGCTATATACCAGCAAAGAGCAATTGAACATCGAAAGTTTTAAAGAACACTATTTCATTCCCCAAAAATGAAATACTTCGGTTTAAATCTAACAAAATATCTGCAGAAACTATATGCTAAAAACTTAGAAATGCTGATTTAAAAAAATCAAAGATCATAATAAATGAAAAGATACTGTTCATGGATTAGAAGATTCAATATAGTTATTTCAAATCTCTCAAGTTTATAATTTTAGTGAATTCTAATTGAAATTCCATCAAGATTTTTTATAGATATAGGCAAGGTTGTTTTAAAATTTATATGAAAAGGCAAAACAATTTTGGAAAAGAAGACTCATCTTACCCAATTTTAAGAATTACTCCAAATGTACAAGAATCAAGATAGCGTGACACTGACAAAAGGGCAACTGCTTAGATCGATGGAATAGAAGAGAGCCCAGAAATAAATGCCACAAATAAGGTCAATTGTTCATTTATTTATTTGAGACGGGCTCTCCGTCACTGGGCTAGAGTGCAGTGGTGTCATCGTAGCTCACTGCATCAAGTGTTCCTACTGCCTCCTGTCCCGGAGTAGCTGGGACTACAGGCACATGCCACCATACCTGGGTAATTTTTAAAAAAATTTTTGTAGAGATGGGATCTCACTATTCCCCAGGCTGGTCTTGAACTCCTGGCCTCAAGTGATCCTCCCACCTTGGACTCTCAAAGTGCTAGTATTACAGATATGAGCCACTGCACCCAGCCATCAATTGATTTTGACAAAGAAGGAAAGGCAATTCTTTGGAGAAAGGACAGTCTTTTCAACAGATGATGTTGGAACAACTGGATATCCATATGCAACTAAATTAACCTGAGCTATACTTCACCCCTTATACAAAAGTTAACTCAAAATATACTGTAGACCTAAATGTAAAATGTAAAACTATAACATTACTAGAAGAAAACATAGGAGAAAAATCTTCATGACCTTAGATTAGGCAAAAAGTTTTCAGCTATGACACCAGATATAATTCATCTTAAATGGATAAGTGGGTCTTCATCAAAATTTAAAAAACACCTTTAATCTGTAAAATACACTGTTAAAAGAATGAAAAGAGGCCAGGCACGGTGGCTCACGCCTGTAATCCTAGCACTCTGGGAGGCCAAGGCAGGCGGATCGTTCTGAGCTCAGGAGTTCGAGACCAGCCTGAGCAAGAGCGAGACCCCCTCTACCAAAAATAGAAAGAAATTAATTGGACAGCTAAAAATATATAGAGAAAAAATTAGCCGGGCATGGTGGTGCATGCCTGTAGTCCCAGCTACTCGGGAGGCTGAGACAGTAGGATTGCTTGAGCCCAGGAGTTTGAGCTTCCTGTGAGCTAGACTGATGCCACGGCACTCGCCCCAGGCGAGAGAATGAGACTCTGTCTCAAAAAAAAAAAAAAAAAAAAAAAGAATGAAAAGAGTTATAGACTGGGAAAAAATATTTGCAAATCACATATCCAACAAAGGACTTATAGCCATGATATATAAAGAACTCTTGAAACTCAGCAATAAGGAAACAACTGAATGAAACAATGGGCAACAGATGTGAACAGACACTTCCCCGAAAAAGGTACATGAATGGCAAAAAAGCATGTGGAAAGATGAGCAGCATCATTAGTTATTAGAGAAATGCAAATTAAAACCATGAGATACCACTGCACACCTATTAGAATGACTCAACACACACTCAACTGACAATACCAAGTGCTGGTGATGATATGGAGCAATTGGAACTCTTACACGTTGCCGGTGGGAGTGCAAAGTGGTACAGCCACTTTAGAAAACAGTTTGGTAGTTTCTATTAAAGTGAAATATACAGTTGCCATATGGTTTAGCATTCACACTCCTAGCTATTTACTCTAGAGAAATGAAAACATATTCACACAAAAACTTGTAATAAATGTTTATTGTGGCATCATTCAGAATGTTCCATAACTAGAAACAACCCAAATGTCTTTCATCTGGTGACTGGATAAACAGACTGTGGTACCTCCGTACAATGAAAAGGAACAAACTGTTGCTCCACACAATGACGTGGGTAAATATCACGTATTGTGCCAAGTGAAAGAAGCCATTCCCAAAAGGTTACAGACTCTGTGATTCCATTTAGATGACATTCTGGAAAAGGCAAACTATAGGGAGAAAGAACTGATTAGTGGTTGCCTGGGGTCAGAGTGGAGGAGAAGGGGTAATGAGGGAACTTTTGGGAATTCTGTATCCTGAGTGTGATAACACAGACCTATGCATATATTGCAGCTGATGGAACTGTACATCGACAAAAGTAAATCTGACCACACGTAAAATAAAAAGAAAACAAAAGTATTTTTAAAAACGAAGATCATTTTTAACACATCATCATCTATGTCAGTTTATCAATTAATAGACTTCAAAAGGAAGGAAATTCTGACACATCCTGCAGCATGGATGAAACTTGAAGACATGATGCTAAGTGAGATAAGCCAGTCACAAAAAGACAAATACCAGGATTCCACTTGTGTGAGGTACCTAGAGTAGTTAAATTCATAGAGACAGAAAATAGAATGGTGGTTGGGAAAACAGGGAGAATGAGGAGTTAGTGTTCAATGGGTACAGAGCTTCTGTTTATTAAGTTATGAAGATGGAAAGTGCTGTTGGTTGCACAGTAACGTGAATGTACTGAATGCCACTGACCTGAACACTTCGAAATGGTTAAATGGTAAATTTGATCTTATGTATGCTTTAGCACAGTTTTTAACAGTTAATAGATTATATAATATCATTTATTCATAGGTCTTGATTTAGAAACGCAGGGGGAAAATGTATGAGCTCATTCAAATCCATGTTGAGTTGTTTAAAGAGGAAAAAGTTAATCTATTAACTATTTTAAATAAGTTATATGTGATTTCTGTATAATATGTTGCCATGAAATTTTTTTAATCACAAAATAAGTTCAGATATGCTGTAAACACAAAAAGCTTGCTTCAAATTCTTCTGCAAAGCCCTATGCAACAAGAAAAGCAATGTTTCTTCCTTTAATTATTACTGGGAAATCACAGATGGTTACATAATTACCCTGACTCTCATCCTGAGGATACAGGAAAGAATGCTCTGGGAGAGAGTTGCTTTACAAGGACATCATCAGGCTGTGTCTTGGGAGGACTAGAATCGAGCTTTAGAGGGTGGGGGGTTTGCAGCCCCCTCTCCTCCCGGTTTAAACTAGCTTCTCAACAATGAAACTTTTGGCTTTTTCCAACTAGGCCATATCCGAACTGTGCAGGTGAGGCTGTTGTGGTTGTGTGAGAGAGCGCTTGAGCCAGCTTAACTCTAGATTTAAAAAAAAGAGTATGAGGTGTTGAGGGGATAAAATTCTTTCTGCACTCAGAAGTGCTTAAAGCTGAGAGAGGAAAAGGGAGCTGGAGCCTAGGAAATGGGATTTTTTAATGGGCCATTTTAAACAGTCTTTAATGTTTATTCTACTGAAAAATGTTTTATATAAGAGGAAAATAAATGCTGTTGTACATCGAGTTTGTTCTTCAGGCAGCATCTCATCATAGAACAAATGATGGTAAGGTCTGCCTGCTGTACTTTGCATGGCAGCAGAAAAACCCAAGCAGGACTGCAGTCTTAGAAGGGCCTAATGCTGAGTCACAAATGAGCATGACCATACTGAAGTGAGTAATGGCTAAATCCATCTTTTTGGTAGATTGTGTTATCATTCAAAACATTTGTTGGCCTTATCTGAGTTCACCTTCCTGCAGGAGGATTATACTTCCTGGCTGTTGAACTCTAGCATGGTCAAATGGCTTGCTCTGGGCAATAAATTGTGAGCAGAAGTGACCTTTAAGAAGTGGCACCCGGTTCCCTGTGTCTTTTATTTCTCTGCTTCAAGACCAGCTGTATCCCAGATAAGACCTGCTCTGTGAGCCTGAGTCTGTGTGTGAAGCAGATTTGCAGCTGATCCATAATAGACATATAACGTGAGCAGAAAATAAAGCTTTTTTTCCTTGGGGTTGTTTGTTCCTGCAGCATAACTTTAGCCTATCCTGACTTTTACTTTTCCATCCAAATAATAGCATTTGTATAACATTTTGCTTAGGCTTCTCATGTACCTAATTATTCTGTCCTGAAAGCCAAACTTACTCCATTTCCTTTTTGTTCCTTGATAACAGGATCCCAACTTCATTCTAGCTACAATCTGTCCAATGTCAGCAATGTGCCCAACTACAGTTTGATAAGTCTAAACCAGTCATAGCAACTCAGTTCTCCCTTGAATGTAATTGATCTAGGGCTGAGCATGTGACCCAGTTCCAAACAATGAGATTTAAGGGGAATCTGCCCAAGAATCCAGGGGAATTTTTCTTTTCTGATAAGAGTACCATGCACAGAGAAAGGCTTTTTTGTCCTCTTCCCTCTGCTTTCAGCTTCAAAAGCCATATTGTAAGAATGTGATACTTGAACTCTGACCATGAGGATAAACACCAGTGTGCTGAGAACAGTGGAGTCCAGGAGAAAAAGAGCTGGGGTCCTTGGTGACATAATTGAACCATCAAATCACTCAGTGGACTGCCTACCTCAACTTCTCAGTGAACCGTTAACGTGTTCATGTTTTAAGCCATATGTCTGATTTTTCTCTTTCTTGCTGCCAAAAGCATCCTAACTGGATACAATCTGTGTGGGCAAAGCATTGTTCACTTGGCCTGTTTCACAAGGGATCCATCTTTAGGACTGCCCCAGATAGGCCTTGGATTAACCAGTTCTTTAAAAAACTGTAATAGAAGTAAAAGGATTTGGGGGGTTTTACTTAATTTGACTACCTTAGTGCAACTCAGACCTTGATGAAGTCCTCCTTGCTGTATGCACTGAACGAAGCTCTCGGCTCCCTGTGGCCATTTGTTATAGGGTCCTTAATCTCTACTTCATCCTAGATGCTACCTAGGCCTGGGTTTTTTTCCCCAGGTTTCTACCCCCAAACCCTAATATGTAATTTCAAAAACAAAAGATAGGCAAGTCAGAGGAGCTCCAGTACCACTGTCTTGAGCTCTCTCTATCCATATTCTATCTGAATGCTGCAACATAAATGAATGCAAAGGGACCTCATAGCTTAAGCCCCAAAGAGTACTATGTGTGCCACTCCTCTGAAGCAAGGATATTCCGCCACTCTCAGTCACTGTCATAAGCAGCAGCAACCACCACAGGGTGGATCATGGACTTAGGCAAGTAAGCCTGCATCTAAATGCTCAACAAAAGTTTGGTCTTTTCATCGTTTCTTGGAGCAGTCTCCATTTAGGCATTCTATCAGCTATTATTTCCAGATGTTCCTTGTGTTTTTTTGTAGTTTTTATTTCACAAACCATGTTTTGCTACTCTTAATCTTTTTCTTATGTCTGGGTTTGCGGACCCTAGAAAAAGTCTCAGAAATGTGATCATTCTTTAATTTTTCTTGTTGTCTTTCTTCTTTTTGTCATAGCAGAGTCTGGAGTCTGGATGTCATATAGGAATCTGATTTTAATTTCAGGTTTCTGGAAACACAACAAATATCTCAATTGTTCTAGCATTACTTTCTTTTTATCTCTGTTTTACATAGTATATTTCATTTTTGCCAAAAATGTTATTTTGATACTTGGGTCTGTGCTACCAGACAGTTCTTCCTATCTTGTTAATAAGAGAGAAATATGCAAAACTTGTACGGTCACTTAAATCAATCCCAGTAACTGCTTTGAAAAGTTCCACTAAGAACAGTTAAACTGCTGTTAAAGCTAATACTGTGTTTTCCTAAATAGTCTAAATTGATCATCATCAAAATAACTTCCTCTTTTTAATTTGTACTATGCTGTTTTAATTTGCTTCATATAAATTAGATAGTAACTGGCTGTGAGATAGTTGGAGTTTTTCTCCACTTTTTGTTTCCTCCCTTTTATAGTTAGATTGTCCCAGGTCAAGTTTTGTTGCTACTCAGCACCTGTGAGTTCTTAGCATTCTTTCTTAGATTTATGCCTTGAATTAGAAGAGCTTTACCAAAAATATGTTTCTGCATGTTGTCCCATAAAATTTTCTTTGGATGGACTTATGCATCAAGCTCTTACAGAGTGTCATGGTTACTTCACCTTGTTGATTTATTGTGGGTTTTTTGTTGGAGCATTTCCATTCTTCCATCAGCTTACAAAAACCTTGAAACATCTGTGCAGATACATGCAAGTGAAAAGCATATTTAACTACTTTGTTGCTGCATATCATGTGGCAAATAAAAATCATAGGCTCTCAACATTCCAGGCAGCCAATGGTGTACAAATGGCTTGTTTTCTAACAGTCTGTGTGCTAGCTGGTTATTTGAAATGCATTTCCCCATGGAAACAAGGTTAAGAGGAGCACTTATGTTTCTAGGTTAGCTCATAAAAGCCTATCTCATCCAGAATAGAACTAAAATTCTGTACATTGCAATGAATAAGAGCAGAATATTATAATAGTGGTAACTTAAGTAGCCAGAAAAGCAACACAATTGAGTAAGAAAGAAGCTTTCAAAAACGTGTGTTGAATGCTAATTGTCAAGGAAAAACAAATGTAACTAGGTAGGGATGTAGAGAAATACTCTTATGAATCCAACAGGGACAATAGAAGGACAAATGGCACTCCTTTTATTTATTATATCTGTTTCTCTTTAAAAGTAAGCAGCTTGACATGGTTTCAAGATAGTCTTCAGTAAACATTTTCTAAAAATAATCAGGTAAAAGATGTAAATGTAAATTTAATAAGACAGTTTTAAGAAATGAAAAAACATCATAGTTCTTGCTTGAGAAAGTTGTGTCAAAGACACTTTTTATTTCATCTAATAGTCATGACTTCAGTTTCCTTCAGTCCTTTCATTAATTGAACAAATTGAGTATTGATCATCTACTAAGTGACAGGGGTTACTGCAGGCTCTGAATGGGGTATAGCAGTGAACAAGGGACAAAAGTCTGGTTGGTTGGTTTATAGAATGGACAACGTCTGTGGCAGAGATTTTCCTGGAGCAAGGAAGAAAGAGCTGAGGGAGGAAGAGAATTACTGGAGACATGGATGGGAGAAAGATTTCCTGAGAAGGAATGAACTTAGCTGGGGATGGGAGAAGACACGGTGGAGAAGGCAACTCCAGAATGTTGGACTCACTGGGGAGAAGAAAAGCAAGTAGAGGGGGAGAGAACTCAGATCAGACAGCGACCACCCAAGACAGGGGTTGACCCTGTCCACCCCAAAACAACTTCTTGTGACCTGAGGTGAGAAGAGTGAGAAGCAGCACAAGGAAAGGGAAGGAGCTGTTTTACAGGGTGGATGTTAGAAACTATAGGAAGCAAAGCACAGGGAGAAGTTAGACTGATGTCGCAGAGATTTTGCTCAGATAAATTACATGATTTCAAAGAATAAATCATAAGGGATAATTAGATGCCCAGAACTTTCAATTCGGATCTATTTCTTCACAACAAAATGTTATATTTGTTATAATGTGATAATGTATGATTATAAATTGTCTAGTATATTTGGGGGCACAGAGTTGGGTAAAGCTAAGTAACTGGGACCCCAGGAGACAGTGAGTGAATCAAGAAGTAGCCCCCTTCAGGGTGAGTCAGAGCTGAGCTCACAAACTAACACCTTGCTCACCCCATCCGTAGCTGCCTTGAATTGCATGTACTATTGGTGATAGATCCTCATTTTCACTTTAAAGAGTTCTTAACGTTTGTTGGAAAGATATTTAAAGGAGCGTGGATTCACCTAGTTGTACCTCTGCCCAGTTCCTGTGCCCCTAGGAAAATGGCCCACCACAATAATCCCCTGAAAGGGCCAGAGGAGCACAGGGGTTAAGAGCAGAGAGTGGGGCCAGGGGCCTGGATTTGAATCCCGATTCAAATAACACAGTCATTTCCTAGCTGTGTTGTGACTTTGGCCAAGTTACTTAACTTCTCTGGGCCCTATTCTTTGTATGTAGAATTGTATAATAACGGTGCCTAAATCACTGGGCTACTTTGGAAATTGAATATGGGCTAATAGATGTGCAGATCTTAGAAAAATGTCTGGCTCTAACTAATGTTAGCTTTAAAAAGCAAAACAAAACAAAAAATTTTTTTAAATTCCTGTAACGGTTCCTCATATTAACAAAAACAAATGAGTATGTTGCTGTACGCACACTTATTCACCTTGGAAACATTCCAGTAAATACTTGCCAGCACGCGAATGGTTAGAAGCTGGCTCAGCCGCTTTGGCTCAGTCCACCTCCACCACCGACTGTCAGAGAAGCTCTAAGACTGTCCTATCTAAACCTGGTTCATTCAGGTCCTACACTACACCAAATTTGTTGGTTCCACTTTGCTATAGCAGTATTAGAAACTGCATACATTAAGTGTCCGTAGTCTTCCAACTCAAAGATGGTGATGATATTTATCTGTGTATGGATGTAGCTGAATTTCTTTTAAGTCAGTCCATGGAGCGGAGAAATAACCTGCAGAACTTTCCCTTTCTTCTTTAAATGTCTTCCTTCTAGCAGAGTTTATGTGGAACAAAAAACTGATTCTATAGCCAGGTCTGGCCTCACACAAGCCAGTGATGTAACCAAAGTTCATCCTTGGGACATTTCCCATCTGGGCTTTAAGCCCTAGTCAGATCCCTGTCACTACATATAACCCCCATAACCTGCCTATCCTCAGCTCTGTCTTAAGGAAATCTATGAACATATTTTAAACAGGTAAATATTAGAGGCCCAATGTACAGCTTCCTTCCTCTGGAAAGCCGGCCTGCCTCTTGCTCTTCTCCCATGGAAGGCCTCCTCTACTTCCTGTTTCTCTGCATTTAGTTAAAATATGCCTAACTGTCAAGGATTTTTTTGAGGGAGAGTCACTAATAATGTAGTGGATATCGAATGGGATCAAAGTTGGGTAAGGAGAAAAGGAAGAAAAGATAGGATAAAACCAAGAGCAACAAAATAGTGGGGAGAAACCACAGGAAAAAAGGCATTAGAGAAAGGGAGGAAGGAAGAAGGACTGGAGAAGAGAGTTAACTACTTTTGTGATCAGTGTCATGAGAAGCAAGTTGAACAGGGTAGGATTTAAGCAAGAGTCCACTGGCTTATTTAGGAAGTCAGGTAGGGAGGCTTACTAAAAATGACTTAGTCTTCAGCCACAATGAGGTGACAATATGCTTTGTTACATTGGGGGCATAGCAGAGACAGAGATATTAAGTCAGTAGAGGATGTGGCCCAAATTGTTGGTCAGGGAGGCTCTGGCTACTTAAGCCAATTAGCCAAAGGTCAGCACCATGGATAACCACCCAAAGGGTGGTTACTACGTAGACTCTGGAGAGAAGCAAAAGGAACCCTCGGTATTTGTTGATAGACCTAAAGTTGTTTTGTTTTTTTTTATTCTACCCCTGAGACAAGGCCATCTTGGTTCTGCCTATATCCAAACACAACAAAAAATTTGTTGAACACCTACTGTGTGCCAGGCACACTTACTAGTGCTGAAGAATGACAAAGGAATAAGATAAAGCTCTCTGCCCTCAAGAACCTTACTACCCCTTGGATAAATAGAGATTTAAAATAATAATAATAATACCGAATATGTATTGATCAATTACCAAACACCAAGCACATAATTCTAACTGCTATACATGAATTGCTTAATTCTCTCAACAACCTTATGAAAGAGGCATTATTATCCTTATATTAGAGATGAGGAAGCTGAGGCACATGGAATTTAAGAAAATTTCTTTAAGTTACATAGCTTGTAAGAAATAAAGCCAGAATTTAAACCCAGACATTCTGACTCTAGCATCCATACTTTTAATTACAACACTATATTGTCTACATGTCATAAGAACACCGTGTAACAGATGTTACCTATTATATGCATTGTGCAGAGATATATATAAAATATTGGAGGAACATATGGGAGATACACTTAAATCTAAATTGGGGGTGGGAACAGGGGAGAAATTCAGGGAAGTCATCTAGCAGAGGTGGCACCTGACCTGAGCGTTGAAAAAGGATAAAGTAGTCATGGAGAATGTATAGCAGAAAGCATAGCATGCTCAATCTTACGGTGCCAGGACTGTTGGAGGTCTGAGCTACCAGTCAACTGTCCCCTCTATTCCTCAGATTCTAACTGGTGGCTAATGTACTCAAGGAACTAAATGAAGACCAAAGTGTGAGGTTTACCTGATTCCTTCTGAAGCACAGATCTCCCTGGTGGCAGTTTGGAAAGTACAGATAGAATGAGAGATAGGTCATGTTGCCTTTGCATTCCCTACCTCAATCAAAAATGAATTGAAGTTTCAGTACAGCTTCTGAACACGAGGTCAATATTCAATAAATAAATCCCTTTAGACATAAATCCTCAACAAAATACTAGCAAAATAAATCCAATAATAAATAAAAAGAATAATGTCATGACTAAGGAGTTTGTTCCAGACATAAAAGGCAGATTTAACATTTGAAAACAAACAAGATAATTGGCCCTATTAACAAACTAAAGAAAAAAACCATATGACCATCTCAGGTGCCAAAAAAGCATTTGCCAAAATTTAATATCCATTCATGATAAAAACTTTCAGCAAACTAGGATTAGAAAAGAACTTCCTAAAACTGATGAAAGGTATCTAAAAAAACGTACAGCTAATATTCTTAATTGTGAAAGACTGAATGCTTTTGCACTAGGATTAGGAAGGAACAAGGCAAGGAAGTCTGCTCTCACCACATCTATACAATATCATACTGGAAATCTCAGCCAATGCGATAAGTCAAGAAAAAGAAATAAAAGGCATATAAATTAGAAAGGAAGAAATTAAATAGTTTTCTGTTTACAGATTACATGGTTGTCTATATAAAAAATCCAAAGAAATCTACAAAAAAAAAAAAAAAAGCCCTAGCACTAATTAAGTTAGTTTTGCAAGTTGTAGGATACAAGGTCAATATACAAAAAATCAATTGGATACAATTTTATTCAATTTTTTGTATAAAAAATTTGAATGCAAGTTAAAGGACAGTACCATTTACAATACCCTAAAAATGAAATACTTAGGTACACATCTAACAAAATATGTGCAGGATATTCATAGTGAAACTACCAAACATTGATGAAAGAAATCAAAAGATACTTAAATAAATAAGAGATACTGTGCTTACGTATTGAAAGACTCAATTTTGTTAAGACATAATTGCTCCCCAAATTAATCTATAGTTTCAATACAATCCCAATGAAAGTGATACCAGATATTTTTGTACATATGACAGACTGATTCTAAAATTTACATGAAAAGGCAAAGGAACTAGAATAGATAGCTAAAACAAATTTGAAAAAGAAGAACAAAACTGGAAAACTGTGATCTATTTTAAGACTTGCTATAAAACTAATCAAGACAGAAAGCCCAGAAATAGATGCCACGCAAATGTAGTCAATTCATTTTAGACAAAGATGCAAAGGCAATTTAATAAGGAAAAGATAGTATTTTCAACAACTGGTGCTGTAAAAATTGGACATCCATTTGCCAAAAACGTATCCCTCACTCAAACCTTAAATAAAAATTGACCCAAGTGGACCATAGACCTAAATGCAAAACATTAAGCTATAAAAATTTTAAAAGGAAACATAGCAGGAAGTCCTTATGATCTTGGGTTAGGCCAAGAGTTTTTGTTTTTTGGGGGTTTTTTTGTTTTTCTGGAGACAGATTCTTGCTCTGTCACCCCAGCTAGAGTGCAGTGGCATCATCATAGCCCACTGCAACCTCCAACTCCTGGGCTCAAGCGATTCTCCTCAGCTTCCCAAGTAAGTGGTACTACAGGTATGGGAACCACCATGCCTGGCTAATTTTTCTGTTTTTTTGAAGAGTTGGGGTCCTGCTCTTGCTCAGGCTGGTCTCAAACTCCTGCCCTCAAGCGATCCTCCTGCCTCAGCCTCCCAAAGTGCTAGAATTACAGGCGTGAACCACCGTACCTGGCCTAACCCAAGAGTTTTTAGATATGATATCAAAGTACAATCCATAAAAGAAAATTTGCATAAAAATCAGAACAGACGCTTCAGAGAAGTGGTTGCATCATTTTACATTTCCACGAGCATCGCATGAAGGTTCCAATCCACATCCTTGCAAACACTTGTTATTTTTAGGAAAATTATTATAACAATAATCGTGTGAAGTAGTATCTCACTGTACTTTTGGTTGGCATTTCCTAATAACTAATGATACTGAGTATCTTTTCATGTGCTCATTGGCCATTTGTATAACTTCTTTTGAAAAATGTCTATTCAAATCCCTTGCTCACTTTTTAATTGGGTAGTCTTTTTGTTGTTCAGTTGTAAGTATTCTTTATATATTCTAGACTCTAGACCCTTATTAGATATATAATTTTGTGTAATAAAAAATTTGGCTGGGTCTTTGTCCCTGTTTCCTGAGAGGTGACCTCTAAACCCTTGGAATTTCTCAAGTGGTAGGAAAGTTTTTGTTATTCTTGGTGGACACCTCAGACCATACCCAATAGTTTGTGCTAAGGAGGTGATTCATAGTGGGCTCCTTAAGCTAAAATAAACTGACTCACTTTGATAGAAATCATTGGATTGGGTATCTATTATTGACTTAATTGGGTTATATTCCTTTTTCAGTTATACATTCAAGTTTAGAGACATTATAAATTGCAATTAAGTAACAGTGGTTTGCACTTGGTAAATATAGTAGGTTTACCACAATCTCTCATAATATCCCTTTATATCTCAAAAGCAGTTTTTGTCACCCTTTAACCTTCTCAATCCAGGCAAAATAACTCTAAATGCCTCTTTCAATTTCTTTAATATTGTAATTCTGGTGTATGTCCTTTTTTTCAGTGCCTAGATGATTGTATTCTTTTAAATTATAAAGATTGTCTTTAAATTCATGTTATATAGGAATTTCCTTAGTACAGTATGTTATGTGAGGTAACATGCCTTTTTAAAAAATGTAAGTAATACAGTAGTCTACCCTTATCTGCTGTTTGACATTCCACAGTTTTAGTTACCTGGAGCACAGTACAATAAGCTATTTTGAAAGAGAGTGAGAGAGAGTGAGAGGCCACATTTACATAGCTTTTATTACAATATGTTATTATAATTGTTCTATATTAATTATTGTTGTTAATCTCTTACTGTGCCTAATTTAAAACTTATAAATTAAACTTTACCATAGATATGTATGTATAGGAAAAATGGTTTACATAGGATTTGGTACTGTCTGCGTTTCAGGCATCCACTTGGGTCTTGGAATGTAACCCCATGGATAAGAGGGGACTACTGTATGTTAGTTTGGATTATAGGAGCTGTCAGCTAGTAGCATAAGTAGAAATCACGTACACTTGACCTTCTTTTATTTGTTTCTTAGACCCTCAACATTCAACAGTAAATCTGCTATCTATATAAGAAATAAAACCTGTGTTTACCTGGAAAACAGGACGATTTCACTGGGTTTAGAAAGACAGCATTTTCCACCTTGCACTGACATTTAGAATCGTCCTTTTTGCCCTGAAGTGTCCCACTTCTTTTGGTTACCTGATCGACACAATGATACTGTTTTGAACACTGAGTCTTCTGGGTACAAAGGGAGAATCTGTCAGCTTAGGTGCACAAAGCAGTTTAGACTGATGATTGCAATAGATTTGTGTGGATTTGCCAGTACTTTGAGTTTAACCCCTCTTCCTTCAAAGATCAATGAAATTAAAATAAAAATATAGTGATAAACTGGGCAAAAGAGAAGCTTGCCGTTCAGTGTTAACATCTCTGAGGGGTCACTGTAGAGCTATAACAATGCAGGGGAATTAAATTTTTTAGAGAATCCTAAATTATAAATCAGTTGTTCTTAGAGAAGAGAAGATTACTAGTGATTTTTATTGTTTATTATATTTGTGGTACTATCTATTTTTTAAAAATTTTTATAATGAACATCTACTTTTTTGGTGTTTTTTAATTGTGGTAAAGAATATTGAACATCTACTTTTATAATTAGATAAATTATGATGTTTCCATTTTGGAATAATTGAAATTTTATCAATGGAAGAATCTTTGCTGTAGTTCGCATTAAGACAAGTTTACGTAAGGCATAATGGAGTAAACATACATATATCACTGATGACCTGATTTAGTTGCTGTTCTTTTAAAAATTAGGTATGAAACAGTGTTTCCAGTCTCTGCTATAAGTCCACATGACCCCCGTCTCTCTCCATGTATGTTATCCTGGGCCGATCACCCCTCTATGAGTGTCAGTTTCCTAGTCTATAAAATGAAACAATCCTTACTTTTTCATGAGGTTGAAAGTGCTCAGTAGGGGGCCTGACATAGTAAATACCCAAAAAATGGAGCTATTTTATTCTGATCGAAAAATACCAAATATTTTGTTCATTGACTTGTATGGCCTAATATGGAATTTCTTCTGACATTTTGGATTCTGGACACTACTTCTTCCTATATTTAATGTTTCCATCCAATTCCAGCCTTCAATTTTCCTAGACAACGTATTTTTTCTCAAGAAGTTTGTGACAACCGTTGAAAAGAAGGTAAGATGTGACTTTGATGATATTGGAGCTGTTCATACAACAAAGATTTACAGTGACACATCTAGGTTGTGCATTGGCCCAGGTCACATAGAGGGAACACCAAGTTCCCAAATGGCATTATGAGGCTGTCCTGTGCCTGTTTTTTTTCCACTCCTGACTGAGGTTTGAAGGTCAGCATCACCAGACCCCAGGCTGGGTTGGGCTTGGGAAGGGTGCTTGGGCCTCTCTGCCAGAGGTGAATAAGGGGAGGAGGCTACTGACCTTGGGAAGAAATGACGGGCAGTAGTGTGAGAGAAAGATGAATAACAGCAAAGTAAGGGTCAACCGCCACACATTAATTGTATTTCAGGTACTGGTGCTAGCTGCTTTGAGAACTACATAAGAGAAATAAAGAGAATGTCCTGCCCTTCAAGAAACTTAGTCAAGATGGGCATCAAGGATCAGGTACATGAATTAAATAGAGGTCAGAATTAAATATCAGCACTGAAGATCCCAGCAGGCGTTCTCTGAATACAGTTGATTGCTATAGACGCTGGTATGGCGACCCAGAGGAAAGAGAGAACTGTGGAGGGCTGGTGGGATGAGCAAAGGCTTCCCGGAAGGGATGGAATCGGATGGGTGGTAGAATGCAAACAGAAGAGAGCGATGGCAGGAGAGCAGGGGTGCTGAGGTGTGTGTCGGGGGTAGGACGTGCAGAAGCTTTGTGAGAGGCAGGAGTGGGGTATGAGACCCCAACAATGTCAGGAACACGAGGCTTTGTCTACATCATGGGACCTGCTTCCTCATCTTCCTAAGAGGATGGAGCCTCTATTCCTTGTACTCCTTACAGTTCTAACCTCTGCAATCCTGAGAGCTGACCTGTGGGTAACAACTTGCCTTCAAAAGTGGGGTCTGTTGGCTTATGTAACTGAGAAGGACAAGAGGGGACCTAGGGGGGCTTTGTTAGGCCTTGTCTGCCTCCTGTCCCTCCACCTTGAAAGGCAGTTGTGATGTGGTGCCTGAGACTGTGGGCTTCTCTTGGATATATGAGAATGACAATAACAGCACCCACCTCCAAGGTTCTTGTGCAGAAGTGCTCAGGACAATGTCTAGTGCACAGTGAGGACTTAGTATCTACTAGCCATGGTCTCTCCTTGGCTTGGCTGACTAACTCAGGCTTTGACTACATTCAGGCTTCCACTATGCAGAGGAAAAAGTGGCTGCTGGCCCCACACCTACCTTCATGACCCAGAATTATGGCTGGGAGGCTGCCCTAGAATCACACAATGGGACAGATGCAGAGGAGCAAAATAGAGTGCTAGATAGACAAAGAGCAAGCCACTGCGCACACGTCTGATCCTCATGACCCAGTCCGTGGGGAAGCAAAGCACATACTGTCTTCATTTCACTGGCAAAGAAACCAAGGTACCACAACTTAGGAGGATCGTGGGAAAGGGACGGAACCAGGAATCCACCCAGGCCTGCGGCTCCGCATCCCTTTCCACTCTCTTTCACTGTTGTAACCAACCCTCAGAATACTGTATTACCATGAAATATAGGCTGCATTCTATTTCCCTGAAGATGTTTCCATTATAAATGGAGGTTGCTTCACAGGCAATGAAACAAGTGTTTATTGGACACTACTGCATTCAGAGTGCCAAACCCTGTCGGAAAATCAAAGCATAGTCACGGATGAGTTGGGACATGTCTCAGTCTATTCCTGCTGCTATAACAAACACCTGAGACTGGGTGATTTATAAACAATAGAGATTTATTTCTCACAGTTCTAAGGATTCCTGCACATGCAAGATTCTTAAATGCAGGAGAAGACAGCACACCCCAACTCACTTGAACACAGTGTAGCTTGCAAAAAGAACAGATCGATGGATCCAACTTGTGTTTTGTTTTGTTTTGTTTTGTTTTTAATGGGAGCTGGGGAGTAGAGGAGAACTTGGATTAGGTTGTCAATTCTTTATTTTGCTAAGAATATTTTTTAAAAATCTTATTCTCTACAACCACTATCATTTAATATAAAAATAATATATTAATGCCTAAAATAGGAAAGGCAAAAATTTCAGTATAAAGGAGGGCCTTTTAAATTTTAATAAATCCAATTGTATTATACACTTACTACATTGTCCTTATTTTTCTCATTTCATAGAAGACCAATGAAACTTTTTATAAACCAATGTTTTGAGAACCATGGTCTAAATTACTTCCTGAATGTCATTCCTGCAAGATGACACAGGGTCACATTTTGATATTTTTTAAATAAAAGCCTGCTAAAAATACAGGGAAGTGTTATTGCATTATCCCATTGTCCAAGCAGGGCCCTACCAGTTGCCTAATGGGAATATTCCTATGATCCAGGCCTCAGTGGTCACAGCTCTTTACAATAGGCTTAGAATGGTGCCAGAGATGGAGCTGGTGTGGCCCAGGGGAGGTCTAGTTGCTTCCTGTAGGACGAGGCCAAAGGTGACCAGAGAAGTTCCTTTGATAAAGGACTTTTAAAAATAGGAGTTTTTCTTTTCTTGACTATTGTAACAACTTAGAATGGAAGATGCTCAAGGGATAATGCTACTATGTCATACAGCAAAATTAGTAATAATGTTCCAAGGGGGTCTCAATGACTGGAAATCCAAAATTTCCCAGTGTGTCAACGTCTATTCATTGTGCCAGTACTAATGAGAAAAACTCCATTTCTAAACATGCTGCAGCCCACGTCTTGTGACCCTGCACAGATATAGTTTTCCTGTATCTTAACTTCAAAGCAATTTCAGTATTAATTTTTATTTTTAAAGCATATTCCTCACCACTAAGACAAGTGAGTGTATTTTAAAAGTTCCCGTGATCTTTCAAGGTTATGCCTGCAATAACCTGACAAGCTACAGTAACAACACAGGAAATAAAAGCAGGAGATCAAGAGTTAAAATTCAACTCTTTAAGCCCAAAAAATGGTATCATCAGAGTCAAAGGTAAAAGTAATCATCAAGAGTTAGGCTATGTCCTAGTCTGTTCCTACTGCTATAACAAAATACCTCAGACTGGGCAATGTATAGTATAAACAATAGAAATTTATTTCTCATAGTTCTGGTGGCTGAGAAATTCAAGATCAAGGTGCTGGCAGATTTGGTGTCTGGTGAGGGCTGCTCTCTGTTTCCAATATAGCGCCTTGTTTGTTGCGTCCTCTGGAGGCAATGAATGCTGTGTTCTCACACAGTGGAAGGGATGGAAGGGCAAAAAGAGGGCCAAGCTAGTTCCCTCTAGCAATTTTATAAGGACATTGATTTTATTCACAAGAGCAGAGCCCTCATGACCTCATCACCCCCAAAAGGCCCTAACTTTCTAATACCATCACCTTGGGGTTTAAGTTCTAACATATGAATTTTAGAGGGGACACATACATTCCAACCAAGTAGGCAATTTCTCAGTTTTCCTCAGATGCTATTAAAAAATAAAGTTTAAAGTATCCCCAGGATATTTTGTTTTCCATAAAGACAATCTATAATCCAGCTTCCTTATTCTCTTCCACAACTACAGTGCTTGCCAAATTGCATTTGAGATTAAACTAACCCAAACATAGATGTACTCCGTGAGTGAAAACCTGCTAGGTTTACCAACAGGAGCTAATTTTGTCATAAATAATGATTGCAGTGGTAGATACCAGCAACTACAACAGCATAAGAATCATATAAATAAACTCATTGACAGTTAACTTCACACAACTCATGCAAACAAAGGCAAATAAAAGTAAATGAAAATGTATATGCAACACAGCATGAAAACTCTAAGGCTTGAGTCTTCCTAAGTTATTTCTTTTAGCAGTCCAGGGCATACTGATTTCTGAACTTTCCTTTCTAATCTCCCTGGTTCTCATTGCCTTCTTAATAAAACATTACAGAATTTATGGACTGGGTCAAGACCTAGAGATTGCTGCTACATAGAGACATTCATTTTATAAAATGAATGTTCATTTCAGACCTAATTTTCACATTTGATTCCACCATTAAAGGAGAGCAGAACTGTAATTTAAACAAAATATGACTATTGAATCCTACAGGAAAAAATGAAACATACTCTAGATGTCAACTGCCAGGCAATGTTCCTGGCTCCAAAGGATAGCCTGGGGCAATGCCAGATAGTCCTTTCCAGGAAATTGAGCTTGTCCCCAGCATAGGAAATTTGAATGACTCTCTCCCACGGGAACTGCTTTATTATCCATTACCATTAACTTGGTGAGAAATAAAAGAATAAGGGTAGCAGTAGCTAAAGATTGATCAAAGGAATGAGCTTGTTAAGAAATGATTGAGACTTCTGCTGAACTTCTTGGCATTTTGGCTAAGATCAGGGATTGTGGGTAGAATAATGATAGTTAACTAATGAATATATACTGCATGCCCAGCACTGTGCTAAAAATTTACATACATTAATCTTCACAACAACCCCGTGAGGTGGGCGTCATCATCATCATCATCATCATTCCTGCTTACAGATGTGGAAATCAATGGACACATTTCCACTGGGCTTTGAGGTGCCAGCTTAGAGAGTTGACCAAAGTCTTTTGATGAGTGGCAGAACCAGAATTTGAACCCTGCCTGTTTGACTTCAGGGTCTGAGATCGATATTATGCATACTGGTACCATGACTACCGCCAGCAATTATAGCAAACCATACTGCTTCAAATGTGCTGTCTTTTCAGCTTTAGGCAGCTCCACTGTGGCTTGACTTTGCTCAGATAACATTTATTGGGCAGCTTCTCCATTTCGCTTCCCAAATCCTTCCTGAGGTGTCTCATGCAGGCTTGTCTTCCACAGGTGCATCTCTAGAACAATCTGCCCCACATCCCCATCGAAGTTTCGTACCTCGCCTTTCCTGAGTAACATAACAGGAACACTACCTTTAGGGTTCCCACTCAAATGAACAAAGATGAGGTTAGGAATTTTAATTATCTGGTTGGCAGCTGATTTGGGGCCTAATTAACTCATAAGACTACCCTGTAGTATTGGTGTTTATTTTTATTTTTTTATGACGTTTTTTTGGTGAGACAAGAGTCTCACTATGCTGCCCAGGCTGGAGTGCAGAGGCTATTGACAGATGCGATGATTGTGCACTACAGCCTTGAACTCCTGGGCTCAGAAATCCTCCCATCTCAGCCTCCTGAGTATCTGAGACTACAGGCACAACTCACAGTGCCTGGCTAAGAACTATTTTAATAAGCCCAGAGACCCTGTAGATGAGCTCAAATATCCATAGAGTGCTGAGCTGGGAGAAAGTGCTGGGGTCAGGACCGGAGGGGGTCTGTTCAGAGCCTCTTTCCTCCCAACATTCTTTGCCTAGTTGTTGGCACATTCCCTTGGATGCTGAAAATGCACTTCGTTCCCACCACTCTGACTGTGACACTTAAGCTCAGGCATAGAAATTAACACATCTAGAGAACATTCACATTCAGGCTCTGCAAAAAATAAAACATGGCCACACTTTAGCTAACTTTCTACCAGTCATTACCACAACAGCCAGGCACCATCATGGACCATACAGCAGACCATGAGATTCCTAAAATCTTTGCAGTCTCTTTATTACAAATACTACCCCAACCCAAAGAAGTGAAAATGACATGCAATTCAATATCATTACATAAAAACTTTTTAGAAAGGCCAAAAAGTCATAAATTGCTACCTGAATAAAAAAGACATATCTCAAGGATTTTATTTCTCTGTTCTCTTACCGTCCATCTGCCTGCTAACCTGACATTCCAGAGCTCACTTGAGTTTTGGATCTTTGGTTCCAATGACATATACTCTAGTCTCTGCTAACAACAGGATTCTGTCCATCAATCATTTTTTACGCGGCTTCAGTGGTGACATTTCTCCACTGCTGAGAGAGCCTTTTAATTTTCATGCTGCTGTGGATGGGCCACAGCTAAGGTTGGTAAAAATTAAAACCTAAAATAAGCTAAACCCTACCATTTCTAATATTATTTGGGCAATTGAATTCCCACATAAATTCTGAAAGGTGAGAGGCAGGGTCAGATTTATAATATTGCTCAATTCAGGGCCTGGAAACGTGAGAACATGGACTCATTTAAGCCATTTCTTCTCCCTGGAACCTTCCCCTAGCAAAGCTCCTTTTCTTCCATGTCCAAAGTCGAGCTCCTCATCTTCTTTATGGTCTGAGACCCGTGGTTCCTGGAAAACCTTAAAAGGTGCTCTGGAGTTAAAAATGAAAACAAAAACAATATGAACTGTCCCTAATACGCATGGTGCACTTAGCAAGGGTATGTAAATTATGATTAACTACCCATTCGGAAAAGTTCTATATTCCTGAGTAACTCCTGTGAGTTACAGCTAGCAAGGGGCAGAAGTGGAGCCTCACACATGAACCTTCTGCCTGAACCTATGTGTCTAAAAGTTACCAAACACTGTCTCCTTGGACCAAGCCCTGTGTACAACACCCAGCAGGGAAAATAGGTCAGTCAGCTACGAGCGCTCTTCCGAAAGTCCACAATCTGGCTGGTGAGACAAAATGCAAATACATGGAAGTGATTAACCACAAAAAAGTTAAGTCATATTTCAAGAGCTGTTACTTGGAACACAAAAGGGTTTGTCAAGTACATTTTATGTATCATAATTGCAATAGGAGTTAGGGGGGGTAGTTGAGGATAACCTTACTTATCCTGAGGTTCAGGGCGAGGAGGCCCCAGGGAGGAGGTAGGGTTTAGTTGGCCTTGCAGAAAAGGTTGGGTTTTCCACAGTTCTCAGGTGTGGGCCTCTCCAGGTGAGAGCAGAGCCAACCCCAGGGGTCAGGGCAGGTGAGTGCAGCCCAGGCCAGAGCATCAGGGTTGAGGCTGGACCGGAAAGACTCTTGCAAGGCAGTTTAAAGAGCTTACATATAATATTATCCTTCAGTCTACCAAGAACCACTGAAGGTTTTGACCAGGAGATGGATGTGAACAAAATAATTCATTTGCTCAGTCACTTAACAGAGAGGATGGCAACAGACAGTTGCTTATATTTATCATTTATGTAGCTTCCCAGCACCTCTATTTAAGTAA
>RJWJ010010231.1:0-47546 GCA_004363605.1 Indri indri
CTCCGGTATTTGCGGTCGTTTCTCCACTTCACCTTGTTTTTCCCGGGCACTGCTTGTCCCTCGCTGCTTCTCTGTAGATTCACGAAGCTGATCCTACGGGAGAGCGCCTCACTCGCGTGTGGGTGTCCGTGTTCTGCACCTTCCACTCAGGGAGCAGAGAGCCAGGAGGTCACCCCTAATCCGCCATTTTCTAAAATCCTGCTTTAAAATTCTTATCAAAACCTCCGATATCTGTGTCATCTCAGTGCTGGCATCTGTTATTCATACTTTCTCATTTGAGTTGACATTGCCCCATTTCTTAATATAATGTGTAATTTTGGACTGTATCCTGGACATTTTGAATATTATGTTATCAAACTCTGGTTCCTATGTAAATTTATTTTGACAGCTAATCAACCTGTTTAGGTTCAAATGCATGTCCGGCCCACTCTTGTGGGTCATGATGCAAATGTCAATTTAGTTTGTAATGCCTCTGAAGTGCTATTCTGTTCTACTCCTCTTGTGTGTTACCTAGATGATAGGGAGTCACTCTACAGTGTCCTCAGCAATGGCTAGAGTGGGGAAGGGGGATCATTCACTATTATAGGGTAGGGACAGAAGACAGAGTTTTATGCACTGATACAGCTGGGCAAGGGAGTTGTTTTCTTCCTGCAGAGTATGCAGTCACAATTTGCCCACAGGCTCCAGAGAGTAGGGGTCGGATGGTGGGGGGAGTGTATAAGAGAGTGGTGGAAGTCAGAGTTTATCCACAAGATCACAGGCGAAGGACATCACCTCAACACTGCAGGGCAAGGAGATGGAAGAAAGAAAGGGTTCCCCCTACAGACTCTACTGCTGCCCTACCTGTTGTGGTGGAGGGTAGATGAGGATTTTTTTCATGGTATTTACCTCAAGAACAGGCAGGCAGATATTCATTAAAGGCTTTGGTAAGTGCTATGAAGAACTAGGTACTCAGAGAAGAAGAGACCGATCAAGTCTCTCTGAGGAATTTTCTAGAAGTTAGAGCGGACGTAAGCAGACCAAGTAGGAAGCTACTGCAGCTGTCTAGGTGGGAGCTGACTTGGATGAGGGTGATGCTAGGGGAAAGAGAAGTAGGTGAATCCGAGAGGTTGGAGGTAGAATTGACATGGTCATTGTCTGGATCTGGGAAGTCAGAGAGCAGATGCATTAAAGAAAAAAAAAAAGGCTTCTGTGCTGTTGAGCTGTACTTTTCCCAGTTCTTTGGGCAAGAGAATGCAGGTTTTTCTTAGGGTTATTTTTTTTGTGTCCATTCATTGATACTGCTGAGTGGCAGGCTCCTCTAGCCCTCAAGCTAGGGTACACAGGTGATAAGAAAAAAACAAACAAACTAAACCCAGGGCCTTCCTCCCACAGTCTTTTGTGAGTCCCAACATCCCTAGCCAGTCTGCCTTTCCTCTGCCTTTCAGAGTACTCTGCCTGGTAACTTCCATGTTTTGTCCAGGGATTTTTGTTGTGATGAACAGGAGTAAAATAGAATGCGCCTTGCCCAGAACCATAAGTACAGCCAATCCCCCTGGATGGCTATTTTGGATTTCTGATTTTTTGGTCTTATGAATGACACTGTGATTCATATTCATGCTCATGCCATTTGGCCTCTTAATTCCTTAAGACAAATTCCAATTAGAAATCTTAACATCCAGAAGTGATATATTATTAAGGCTTTTGATATACAATATGTACAGTATAACATTATACCCCTGTAATTCTTGTAAAATATTATCTTTCTTTTTAATGTTGGTCAAACTGATACATGAAAGACTGTTCAATCTCAACTACTCATCAAAAACTGAAAACCTTTTAGCCTTTTTGTATTCCTTTTGTGAATTATTAATACCTTCTGTTCACTTTTCAATTGAGGTGTTCACCTTTTGTTTACTGGTTTGAAAAGGCTTCATATACATGAAGATCAGAGGGTTTTTTCGTCTGCTCTGTAAATAGTCTTCCCTGTTTGACTTTAGTTTGGTTTATATAGTTTTATCATGTCCAAGGTTTCGGTTTTTATGTAGTAGATCTATCCATTTTAATGAGTATTTTCCTCTTAGGTAGATTCGCTTTCCAGCCTCTACTTTTAGCCTGAAGAGTCCCCTTCCCTCTTCTGACTCCTTTTTGCATTTGAGGTGTCAGGGGAGAAGAAGAAAACCAATATAGCTCTCTTTAAATCAAAGAAAGAAAAATGGAGTAACAAATAGGGAAGATCTCTAGATTAGTCATTTTTCTGATCCTTTTTCTAAAATAAGAGCCCTCCAAAAACTCAAATCGCTTTCTACTTCATTCTCTTTGACCTCAGCCCAAATGCCTACATCGCCAAATCAGAGCCATCTGCACTGACTTTCCGCAGGCCAAGTCCCTTTCCCTTGGGAGTGTCAGACACAGAATCTTTTAAAGATCCCCTCACTATTCCCACTCCTTGTCTGTGCTCGAGTAGTGAATCGGGAAAGACAGTGATTGAAACAGCATATGGCAGCATCAAATACCAATTTTTCTGACTTTGACAGTTTCAAGAGTTGTCACTAACTTTTTCTCAAGCTGAGGCTTCACGGTTTTACTCTGGTTTCTTTACTGTGGCATTAAGAATCAGTTTCAGTCCTCTGTCAGACATAGAGCACTCATAAATATTTAAATATTCCAAGGTATTGTCCTGATTCCTATTTCAACCCGTGCACCCACTGAGCTGACCTAAGCATTCCACTCTATTGATTTGTGTGAGAGAGAAAGTATGGATTATTTTCTATGTTTTCTTTTTAGTTATTGCAATGCTAAAATAACAAAAGCATGATTTTATTTTCTATGATGTCTGTGAATGGTAAAACATTGAGTGTTGAATTTAACAGGCGTAACAAAGCAATGGTGAAGATAAGATTCAAAAAGAAGGCAGAGAAGTTCAGAGACCCAAATTGAACTGCTGAGAGTAGTATTTCAGGTTCGGAAGTAGAAGACCAAAGTTCATTTGCGCGCTTCCATTTTTCTTGATCATTAATTGCAGTTATTCGATTAATAATTCAGTGTCCTGAACTATTTTGATAACTCCTCATTAAGAGAATCAAAGCTGATAATTAAAGGATGAGTCAGAGACCTTACACACCGAGTGCAAAAGCCCAAATGAACACCATAAAAGATGCATCATTTTACATTCCTAACATGTAAGTGGGCTATGAATATTGATAGTGCCTAATAGAAGGGGACGAAAGTAGGAGCTTGCAGAGTCCTGCTGTGTTCACAGCCCCAAATCAATACTAAGAAGACTGCCCAACATGCTTCAGTAACTGTTCATCAATTATTTATAGGGCTCTTTTGTTCCAAGTTTCTGTTTACAAGATTACTTTGCAACTTGAAATGATTGTTTCCTTTCACGTGGCTGCTGGGATAGGGGTTGAGTTTTTTACCAGATGAACTTGAAAGCACCGTGTTTGTGTATGTCTTCCATCTGTCGCTTCAGGTTTTGGATTTAAGTCAGGATAACCTGTGTTCTACATCTTCCTTGCCAGTGGTGCTCCGACTTCCACCGGATGGGTATCACAGGCCAAGGCATTTACTATAAAGGAAGCACAGTGTCTTCAACATTCTGCCAAAGTGACAGCTAAGGGCAATGGGAAGTAACGCTCCTTGAGCCTTTTCCAAGTTTGTCCTTCCTTCATTTTCTCAAAGTTCTGACTTGGAAATAAGAAGAAAACATTTAAGATCTAGTCTTATCTATCTGTTCCCAATTATCTGTCAGCGGCATCCACCTAAACCTTAAGCCCAGTTTGGAGGCTAGGCTGTTTTGTTGTCTTTCTGCTTGAAGTGACTACTTGAATGACAAGTAATTGATAAAAGAAGTCCAGCTTTATTAAGAACGTATTACAGTTGTCCCTCTATATCTGCTGGTTCCACATCTGTGGATTCAACCAACCACAGACTGAAAATATTCAGGAAAAAAAAAATTGGATAGTTGTGTTTGTACTCAACATGTCATTATTCCCTAAATAAGACAGTATAACAACCATTTACATAGCATTTACCTTGTACTAGGTATTATATGTAATCTAGAGAGGACCTAATGTGTATGAGAGGATATGCATAGGTTATATGTAAATGCTATGCCATTTATAGCAGGGATTCGAGCACCTGCAAATTTGGTATCTGATATCCAGTGGTGTTCCTAGAACCAATTCCCCATAGGTACCGAGGGACAAGTGTATTTCCTAACCACCATGCTAAGATTTTTATGATACAAAAAATTCGTACAAAAACCCCTATGAGGTGTCTATGTTAGCCCCATTTTACAGGTAGAAAAACTGAAATTTATAGAGTATAAAGCTTTGGAAGTAGCAGAGGCAGGATCAAACTCAGGTTTGTTCACTTCCAGCATGTCAGCTCTTTGCTACTATCTGATAGTGTCCAGTGGACGTGTTTTAAGAGTCATTGTCTAGAACAGGGATCAGCAAACTTTTTTTTTAAAAGGCCAAAGAATAAATATTTTAGGCTTTGCAGGCCCTATAGTCTCTGATGCAACTAATCTACCCTGCTGTTGTAGTGGGAAAGTAGCCAGAGATGAGGTATTACAAATGGTGAGGCTGTGTTCCAACAAATCTTTATTTACAAAACTAAGCAGGCTGGTTTTTGACATATGGGCTGCAGTTTGCCAACCCCTAGAGTCAAAGAATCTACATGCTTTAGCTACAACTCTTAAAAATGCTTTGCTTCCTTCAGAAAGACCCTAAATGGTGAAGTTAGTCATCAGACTGGCATGGGAATGACTCATCCTTGGACAGTGGGTCCCTAATAGGCCACAAAAAAATTTGTGCAGAAGCATTTTCCAATCCTAAAACATTTAATCTATGCTATTAGGCGTTTTTGGTAGTTGTTTTCATTGCTACTTTCAGGAATCAATTCCCAATTTGGACACCAACAAGTTCTTTCAAAAAAAAAAAAATCTAAAAGTATGGGCAAAAATTCAAATGAGAAGAGCTGGCCAAGCAATGATGGTGGTGGACTGGGGAGGGTGAACCCATCAAAGGAGCCACTTCTCCTCACCATCCAGTATTGTTGATGTGAGAGAACGTGGGCTCAGTGTTGCCACATCTTATTCAAAGAAACCTTGGAAAGACACATAACACGTGGGATTGTATCTGCCCTTGCGCAGCCTCTGACATGAGAAAGGCTGGTGACCTGTCCGTGAGCACAGTGGTATAGATAACCGAGGGGCAGCTTGTAGTCCAAGACCAACTACCGAGCATTTCAATATTTTAAATATTATCCCTGTCCAACAGTTTCCTTTAAATAAGTAAAAACACAGCTGTTCTTTTAAACTCAAGTAGAAATTCAGTTATGATTATTTTACCCATTTAAAAAATGTTAGCAGCATGATGTTCATCAGTTTATTGACATATTGTGAGATAATAGCAAAGAGTACAGGTCTGTATGATAAAGCAGGGTCAGATACTAGCCAGATTCTCCCTGACACTTAGCAATACAGAATAGCATGTGTTATTTTAAAAGTACTTAAAGAAAAATCTATCATTTCCTGTGCTTTGTAATGACCCCTCATTGTATAATTTTAAATAATAACTCGCTGTGTGAGTTTGGGTCTTAAATTTTACTCGGTCTTAAATTCTCCTCTATGAAATAGGAATATTCATAAAAGGTTTCCCCCAAATTGAGTAGAAAAATAGATTGGATAGGGACAGAGAATTTTGCCAGTAACTCAGGGCAGTTTGGGGAGGCTCAATAAGCATTTGTTGAATTTGATGTTATGAACTGAGTTCCTCTTTTCAAGGGCAGGCACCGAAAAGGTATATGCGGTTTGGAGTAGCACATGTGGACATGAGGGAGAGAGATAAAACCTAGGCAGTTACTTGTTCCTTTAGAGAGACCTTGGCTGTATCCATACAGATACAAGAATCAAAAGTTTCTCAGGTGTTGAGACCACATGTGCCAGTCACAGGGCCTAATGCTGATATGACCATAGCCTCATGACTCCCTTGGTATCTTTGTTTCAAATACTGTAAAAATACAGAAAAGTCCCTTAACTACATCCCTAAGGGAAAGGAATAGGAAGGACAACATTAAAATGCTTCTCAAAGAAAGCCCCATTTCAGGGCTTACTTTTGAATGAGGTAAAAAGTATACTTTGAAACAATAACGGATGAAATGGCAGCTTCGAGGCCTGCCATTTCCCCAAGTGGACCACTGATTGCCCGGAAGTGGTTTACTTCCCAGAAATGTACCTCAACATGAAGTAGTGTCTTTAGCACTTGATCTTATTTGGGGTACAAGATCAGATGTGTGGACTAAAAAACTAAGTCATTGTTTATATACTATAAAAATCTCATTTTTTTTTAACTTTCTCTTCTCACAATGGGAGGCCTCATACTGAAGGCAGCAGAGTATGTATAAAACATCATAAATATGCCTAAACTTAACTGAACTGCTCTAGATTTTAAATTCTCCCTAATGCTACATAGGTTTAGGAGAAGAAAAAAATGTAGCCATCCAAATATATGCACCAACTTCGACATACAGTTCACATCCCCCAAGTTGTTTTTCACGTTTACATTTAAAATTTGCAAGCCTGGGATGTTAATGCAAAGTCTTAAGGCATAAAACAATCATAAAAACTTATACGCCATCAGCAGAATGAATTTTTTACTTATTAATATAACAAATTTGGTAAGCATCTAGTCAAATTCAAACAAAATTTAGCAAACAAATGGATTATCACCCATTTCCAGTCCTTCTGCAAGAATAAAGTAATTCTTACCTCTATAAACAACATTATAGCATTGATGTTTCCCCCCATAATTGTGAAAGGACAGGTATAATTAACTTGTTGCAGAAACTGTTTTTGGCATTTAATATTTAAAATCCATCTCTTTATTACAGTAGTATGTGTTTTAATAATATTATGCATTTGAAATCTGGGTCAGTCACGCTTCATCTGTTTCGTATGTTTCTGCATGACAGCATCTGAGCATATGTGGAGACGTGCCTGCTGCAAAACTATTAAACCAAGAAAAAAGACTCGGATTTTACTAACATTTGTTAGCCATCTCATTTCTTTAAATAAGTAGGGAAAGAGCTAAGTTAAGAAGAAATCATTTAGTCTAAAAATTCAGCATTGAAATTGTCCTGTCTAGCAGTTAACGAAATATTTTCATATAATTCGCATAAATTGGATCTGAGAAATCACCCTTGATCTAAACCAAGACTGTTTTATATTTTAAATGATTTACCTATTTGACTACACATAAGCTGTAAAAATCTCAATGAGTTTTATTTCTTTTGCAAATATGTCATGATAG
Source organism: Indri indri (assembly GCA_004363605.1). Classification (NCBI taxonomy): domain Eukaryota; kingdom Metazoa; phylum Chordata; class Mammalia; order Primates; family Indriidae; genus Indri; species Indri indri. Next base: position 7,302 of record RJWJ010010231.1, read on the forward strand.
AGCTTTGGTTATAAAATATTGGAATTGATATGCTTCCTTAGCACTAAGCAAAATGGTGCACTGAAGTTAAAATGCTCCCATTTAATCTCTGCTAACCCAACAATGGAATGTACAATGCAAAATGCAAAAAGTTTAGATTATCAAAAGTAAAAACACAAATGCACACACAATAACCCTGCTCAGTCCTTCTATATTTCAAGGTTCATAAGATAAATTTTCTTCACCAGTTAATCTACATCTGCCAAAATCTTTTCTTATTTAGACCCCTTTTAAACCACTTTAATATAAGGGCTAAAGGAAAAGTTCAAAGGAGGAACAGAATGAGGACTCTTGTAAAGGCAGAAAGAAATTGCAGACCAAACGTTCCCTTAGTAGTGATCCATTTTGAAGTCTCCGATTTGTTCCTCCAGGGTTTCTTGGAGGTATAGTCCTTTGGAATCCAGATAGAATGTCAAATGTGTGGCATCTTGTGGTTATCATTCAATGCAGTAAAAATTATGAAGCTGAGAGGGCTGGGCCAGTTAAGTGGATTCCACTTCTCACAGCACACACACAAATGTGAAGTTGCTGACATCCAGGACAATTTCCTGCAAAGAGGCCAGGATGGTAATCCAAGCAAGAGAGCTCCAGGATTGAAGCACATCTCTCTCTTTGCTACCGTGTTACCTAAAAAAAGACGGAAAAAAAAAAAATCAGTGAGCATTCAACATCTCACATCCACCAAATATAATCATCCCTGCAACCAGGACCAATAAGTCCCTATCTGCATATAGTTTATCAGTTTGTATCTTGACTTGTAAGCAACCTCACTAAATCGACTGTTCAAATTCTACATTTCTTGCTGTTAGGTTGCAAGGAAAACATACACAAAGGGCTTCCATAAGATATTATGCACGCTGTGTATTTTTTGAGGTTATAAAATACCGTCTGATTAGGTACATTCATTGCCCATCAATTCAGGCATGCTGAGCATGCTTTGTTAATGGTGCTAAAAAATTTTCAAATGAATGCTGATTAAAATCAGTGTTTGTCAAGATCAAGATGATGTTGCCTTTGTTACTTTTTTCTTAAAGTGAAAGTTAACTGCATTAAAATAGGTCATTTTTTACTGCAAAACATATCCATTAAGAAGGTGCTGGTTGCATTTTTTCATTTTTAAATATCCAGGCTCATTGCATATGATCTAAGAAAACAGTACAGCAGTTTCTATAATTTGGTCATGAGAAATTTTACAGGTTAGGCAGTCAATACACTGGCTCTAGGAGAAAAGAAAGCATAAGTCTTTAACATGCCTACACCATGAAAATATTTTCAAGGTAAATTATTTAATAGTCATCACGCCTGGTCTTTAGACACAATCAGATATTTATTCAAGCCTCGGCTTTGCTATTAACTGACATAAGGCCTTTAATTCATGTATTCAACAATATATTAATAATTGCTCTTGTTCGCGCCGGGTATACTATAGCAAACAAAACAAATACCCCACCCTCGTGGAGCTTATGTTCTAGAGCAGGGACTGGAAAACCTTTATTCTAAAGGACTAAATATGGTAAATACACGTTCAGCTTTGCCGTCATCGTAGCAGCTACTCAACTCTGCCTTCGTTTTACTCACGAAAGCAGCTGTAGACCACAGATGAACTAATGGTTGTTACTTTGTTCTGTTCCAGTAAGACATTATTTATAGACACTAAAATTTGAATTTTGTATAACTTTCATGTGTTAAGAAATATTCTTTTGGTTTTTTCCAGCCATTTAAAAAGGTAAAACCCATTCATAACTCACAGGCCATACACACCAAAACAGGCCAAAGGCTGGATTTGGCTGAGAGCCACAGTTTGCTGACTCCTATTCCAGAGAAAGGGGTTGGACGAATAGGTAAATAAACAGTATGTCAGAAGGTAATATGGACTATGGAGAACAGTAATGAGGTATAATGTCAGGGGGAGGACTCCTATATAGGATTGTCAGAGGAGACATTTGAAGGAAGTGAAGGAGGCCTGACTATCTGGAGAAGAACTTTCCGGGTAGAGGGAGAGAGAAATGCAAGACCGCCTCAGGCCAATGCAAGGACTTTGCAGTACACGGATCAGATGAGGAGTGCCTGGCCAGACTGTTAACTGAAAGGGATCACTTTGGCCAAAGTGACGAACGGTGAAGCCAGCAGGACTTGTGACTAAGAGGAATCAAGGGCAACTCCAAGGTCTTTGGCTTGAGCAACTGAATGGTGGAGTTGGCCACGTTCTGTGATGGAGTAGACATTCTCTCTGCCTTAGTTTCTACATCTGCAAAATGGAGATAATAGTAACTGTCTCCTGCAGTTGTAGTGAAGTGGGAATAAAATATGGGAATTGAACTGCACAGCCCAGTGGCTGTCACATGGGTAATGATCTGGAAATGGTGATTATTGCCACAATAGTTCTTTCTGGATCTATCATGCGTCTATATGTAGCCTAAAAGTGTTTTTTGTGGTAACTCATTCCCCATGCCCAGCTTATACTGGACAACGATGAAAGTTGGATGATAAGATACTCTCAGATTTATTTTCCTTTAAAATTATTGTACTGATTGCCTATGAAAGATTCATTGTTGTTTTTGAATTTTGATGGATACAGGGGTACTAAAATTCCAGTAGTGGCTCTACTTCTATGCCTCAAGGTCCCCTGAGCATTTCAAGCCCTGACTATAGGGAACAGGGCAGACAAGACCTCAGGTGAAGGAGGTCTCCGAGCTTGACCTTGAAAGACAAGTAGAATTTTAGAAGGGGACATTAGGGAAAGCAGGTGGCACTGGCGTGGGTAAGTACATGGTGACTGGCAGTGAAGGCCCTTTCAAGAGGCTTATATTCTGTATTCTGTATCAGTTGCCAACTGAGGATCTATCAATGATCTCTCAACAGGGAAGAACCCAGGCAGGGAGTTTCTCCAGGTGGCAGAGAAAGCAGGGTATGAGCCAATTAAAGGTGAAAATAGGTAGGGAGCTCGGTTAGACTAGTGGTCTCCTCATACCACCTGTTCATCACAATCATCCTAAGAAGAACTTTTTTTTAAGTATGGCTTTCTAAGCCCTATCCCAGACTTACTATATCAGAATATCCTAGAGGTGGGGTTAAAAGACTGTGTTTTTATCAAGTTCCCATAGTGATTTTTCTGTAGCCATGATACCATTAAATTATTATGACAGTGACGACGAGCCATGGTGGTAGCCCAAGAGACAGAGAGAAGGGTCTCAATTAGAGAACCATTTGAGGAAGATACTGGACAGGACTTAGATGGTGATGGTGAGGGAGGTGCTCAAGAGAAAACAGTTGCTTCGATTCTTAACTCCTACCTCTAGAAGTTTTCCAATGTGAAATAGTGGAAATATTTCAACATAATGAAGTAAAAGAACCAAGTGGGAAGCCCGCAAAGAGCTACTGAAAAATAGATACTATTTCTAAAGCAGCTTTTTGACCTTGGCATTCTTGACATTTGGGGCCAAATAATTCTTTGTTGTAGGGGACTGTCCTGTGCTTTATAGGATATTTAGCAGCATCCCTGGCACCTACCCACAAGATGCCAGTAGCCCCTCCAATGTATGAGGATGAGAAGTGACATCAGACATTGCCAAATGTCCACTTTAGAGGAAAACTGCCCCCGGTTGAGAATATTGCTCCAAAGACATAGCTTTTCACCCTTAGTAGAGGTTTTAAAAATAAGAACATTGAAAAAAATCTAACATTTCTTGAGATTCAATGTGATTTGCTTCTATTCACAAACAACAAAAGAGCCCTGGCAAATGCTTGGCTTTGGTGCTAAAAAGGCATCATAGAAGTGTCAGTGGTAGAAGCCTTAACATTGGGAATTCCAAATAGGGAAGAACTATTTAGAAGAGAGAATGCGGCATAAACCTAGACTTAAATTAAGAAAAGGAAATTTGAGGCAGGATGACAGAGGGAGTTATATTTTCCCACAAGAAGTAGTAGCTGCATCCTCTCTAGAGACAGAAACTATGTAGGCAGAATAAACTCAATGCCAATTTTATATACCTGGGAAAGATGACTGATTAGGGAATGGTCCCTTCTCATTTTTATATCTTCATCCAAGGCTATTAATACCTCAAATTGATTCTTTTCAGATTTGCACTTAAATGGAAAATAAAATTCTGACACAGGTGGCTTACTGCAGACTATCCTACTATTGCAGCCAGTCTCTGTGTGGATACTATTGTGCATGAACTGTTTAAAGAAAATGGAAACTATTTTGTTACATAGTTAATACCTCCTCTAGGGACACAAGAGCTCTGCCTTTATAGGATCACCGTCTCACCCATGTGGTGTAAGGTCAGTACCAATTTTATGAAAAAGATACAGCTTCTGGGGGCACCATGTTTGCCATGGAAGCCAGTCACAGCTCTCCAAATGAATTTACACTATGTGCATAAGATCCATAAAAGACATAAAATGTTTTATGCAGTTCAAGTCAGCATGACTTGGATTAATAAAGGAAACAAAGTTTTATGACTTCAAGATTATTCTCAAGTGACATATCACTAAAAAAAAAAAAAAAAAAAAAGCAGCCCAAGTATCATGATGGCCTGGGGAACTGTATTATCTTTCTACAACTTTTTGAGGTGCTAAATGAAATGCCACTACCGCTGAGGATTTAGCTAGAGCAAACTTGTATTCCCAGCACACAGAGCCAAAATGCCCCTAAAGGTTCGCTTCCTGCAAATGCCTTTTCTAACTGCACATAGAGAGCTGCTCTACCAAGAGACCTGCTTAGACACATTCCTTTCCATAACACAGTTGGCTTCTGCTCATAGTCTTATTTTATATCTATATATAAAAATCAATACAAATGTAATCTTCCAAAATGTTATTCCTTAATCTACAAGAAATACGATAAAAGAAAATTTTTGTCACTGATGGATGTAAGACCCTAACTCATAGGTGACTCTAAGATTTTGGGGAAAAATGGCTGAAAGGGGCCAAGGAAAGGAGAGCGGAATTATCTGAAGGCAGGGTTTGCTTAGCAAACACAGTGGGTCTGCATAGGCTGGAAGTTTCTTAGGAGTGGCTTTGAAGAGGAGCTGATAAATGACTGCATGGACTTCCACCACCCTGGATAGAAAAGCATGTCCAGTCATTAGCCTGGTCATCTCAATATCACTAAGAATGACAAGTTGGTTAACAGTTGTAATTAATGGTCATGATTTTAACTAGACAATAACAAAATAATCAGCCAAAAAGCATTCCATTGACAATTTGGGGTATGATAATATCGGCTAAAGTTTTCATTTAATTTAAAATTTATTATAAATCACATTTTAGAATTTGTTTTAGATCGAATACCTCTATTATATTAATAGAATTATATTTAAACACATATTTGATAAAATCTTGTTTGTTGTAGTATCTCATGTTCATGCTTAGGAGAACTGGCCTGCTTTTGACCTCAGTGGTTGAAGATGAATGAGAACTCTAAGTGTTTAGTAATTCAAAATATTCATAAAGGGGAAAATGTAAGGGAGGCAAGAAGCCATTTACTCTCTATCATTTCCTAAGAGGTCAAAGCTCAATAGCAACCAGAACCAAAGAGTACGTCCAACTCTCATAATCTCAATTACATTGATCGTATCCATTTTCATTCAAGAAATAGGGCCAGGTGCAGTGGCTCACACCTGGAATCCCACCACTTTGGGAGGCCAAGGTAGGAGCATCGCCTGAGGCCAGGAATTCAAGACCAGCCTGGGCAACATAGCATGACCCCATCTCTACAAAAATTAAAAAAATTAGCCAGACACTGTGGCACACAGCTATAGTCCCAGCTACCTGGGAGGAACGCTTGAGCCTCGGGAGTTTGAGGCTGCGGTGAGCTATCATCTCACCACTGCACTCCAGCCTAGGTGACAGAGCAAGATCTTATCTCTAAAAAAAAAAAAAAATATATATATATATATATATATATAGTCACCAAGACATGCAGCTGGCTCTGAGACTAGCAGGGTAAGCAAAAACAGACCCAGAGCCTGATTTCATAGCTCTCACACCAGGCAGAAAGCTCTAGGTATTAAGCAAGTAAGTATAGCAATCTGTGTAAAGTGTAACCATAATAAACGCTCAGAAATACAGAGGACATGAATTCGATCAGGGAAGGATTTCCTGAAGAAATAATGGTTAACTAGAAAAGAAAGGCGGGAAACACATTCCATGAAGAGGGAACAGCCCCTGCAAAGATACCATGGTAAGAGGACTAACAGAAGTCAGGATGTTTAGGGCAGAAAGAATGAAGGGGAGGTGGCTTGCCAGGTTGTTTATTAAGGCCTATACAGGCAGAGGTCCACAGTGGACCAAGCAGCCAGGGGAAGCCCTTGAAAGATTTCAGGGTGGACTAGCTTAGAAGATGTGCATTTTACAGAGAGTACTGTAGTTATTGTATGGAGACCAGACTGGAAGGTAGCAATTGAGTAGTCCAGATGAGATGGTAGATTAGACAGGAGCTGTAAGTACATGTTGCAAAGTCATGGCAAGACTGGGTAGTAAAAATCCCCAGGACAAGGTAATAAGGAAGAAGTTAGGTTTCTGGCTGAAGAACCAGGCAGACAATGGCACTCTTCAAAGGCAGGGAGAACTAGAAAGAGGACCACTGGGAAGAAAACTGTTGACTTCCAAGACTTGAATAAGAGTCTTCAACCATTAAATCTCCTTCAAGGCAGTAGGTATTTCTACTTCAGCAAGACAGCTGTATGTAAATTCTTGCCATGGTGTTTTGATCCACTGGCCTGTCAACTCTGAAACTTTTACATTCAATCAGGCTCACGAAGAAGCTGAAATGAATTTAGTGGCCTTGCCTAAAGTAACAAGTTCACCCAAGAAATCGCTGCTTTATAAAATCTGACACAAATGATGAGGCTGAGAAATGGGCTTGTCTAAAAGGCCAAAGCCATCGGGTGGCACTGCCCACACAGGTTTGTCAACATAGTGTTCTGCTGATGGCAACATAAAATCTGGGGCAGAGAGGGACCCATAGTTAATAAGTTGTAAATTATAGTCATGTTTTGTTCATACTTGCCTTTGTAGTTTTGACTTTATTGCCACTGCTACAGGACCAACCTGAGTAATCTGGCAGCACTTTACAATCCTCTCCTTCCAAACAAGGATTCATGTGACACCACCACTTCTGAATCACAATGGAAGCTGGAAAACAAAGGCCAGACGGTATTTGTGACACTGTTTCTTCCTCCAAATATGGAAAAAATAAAGCTCAATACAGATCAGCACATTGACTTCAAAGATCGCTAAAAAGAACTATTTCACCACAAGTAAATTCAAGGAGTCCAACCAGCCATATACGCTACAAAATAAAGTATTTCATTTTTGCAGTTGGCTATCTGAGTGAAATATAGCTAAAGAGAGCTCGGGCTTTGTGGTAGGCCTGTCTGGGTTTGAATCTCTGTGCTACTTTCTAGATTTCTGAATGACTTTGGACTAGTTACCTACCTTCTCTTAGCCTCAGTTTCTTGATTTGGAAAACAGAGATAAAAATAGATCCTCCTCCCCTAGGATGTGAAAAGGATAAAGCTAGTCTGTGTGAAAGTCTTTGCTGACTTTGAACCAGTCATGATGTTCACAGAAAATGTTAGCTATTACTATGATCGTCGTACTATGGTGGGTGTTGATGCTGCCATGTTTGGTGCTCTTTGTTAATAGCAAAGATTAAAGGCAGTAAAAATTTCCATCACACACGGTACTCCTCTCTCCCTGCCATTCCAGCGAGGGATGAGCAACCCCTTGAAGTTAATCCCTTATGTTCCTACATATGAATATTCTAGACTGGTTAGCTCCCCTGCAAATTCGCTTTTCTCCTTTCCTCACCATCCCTGCAGCAACCTGCCAATAAAATAATTTGTTTTTGAAGCCCATGAAGTAGAAAATAGCACCCCAGTTCTCTAGGTTTAGACACACAGCAGAAGTGGAAGAAACACCATCATCTTGGCTGGTTATTCCCATGGATTCAGAGGGCAGAAAGGATAGTGATTGATATTTCAAGATGAATGCAGCCCGTGGGCTGGTATGAGACAGAGCTCTAGGGTTGGGGGTTGCCGTGGGAGAAGGGATTAATCCTACTTTTTTGTTGAAACAGTATCACTTATATAGAAAATATCTCCCAGTGAATATTTTGTTTTTTCCTTTGAGTAACAAAGAATTTTATTATTTGTCAACTAGAAAGAAGTATGGCCCACAGGTTTCTTTATTTTAAAATAGTTACTTGACAAAGATTGCATATAGTAAACCTGCACAACATGATGATTTGATATACATTGTGTAATGATTACCACAATTAATAGATCCATCACTATCATCTAATCTATACATTAGGTCCCTAGAACTTGTTTTCCTTATAGCTGAAACTTTGACCCTTTGACCAGCAACTCCCCATTTCCCTCAGCCCCTGGTAGCCACCATTCTACTCTCTGCTTCCACGAATTTGACTTTTTTAGATTCCACATATGAGTGAGATCATACAGCGTCTGTCTTTCTGTGCCTGGGTTATTTCACTTAGCACAACCCCTTCCAGGTTCATCCAGGTTGTCACAAATGGTAATATTTCCTTCTTTATAAAGGCTGAATAGTATTCCATCATTGAGTTTACATACCACCTTTTCTTTATCCATTCATCTGTCAGTTGACACTTAGGTTGTTTCTAAATCTTGACTATTGTGAATAATGCTGCAAAGAACATGGGAGTGCAGAGATACCTTGAAGGTACTGATTTCATATCCTTTGATTATATACCCAGAAGTCGGATTGTGGGATTGTATGGCAGTTCTATTTTTTTTTTTTTTTTTAGTTTTTTGAGGAACCTCTGTACTGTTTTCCATGTAAGTTGTACTAATTTACATTCCCACCAAAAATGTACCAGGGTTCCTTTATTTTTATCACCCTGGCCAACACTTGTTAGGATGGGTACGATCAAAAAGGGAAAAAAATAACAAGTATGAGGTGATATATCATTGTGGTTTGACTTCCATTTCCCTGATGATTAATGATGTTGACCACCTTTTTATATACCTATTGGTCATTTGTATGTCTTCCTTGGAAAAATATCTATTCAGATTCTTTGCCTACTTGTTAAGCAAATTATTTATTTTTTTGCATTTGAGTTGTGTGAGTTCCTTTTATATTTTGGGGACATTATTAGGATATTAACTTCTTATTAGATGGTTTGCAAATATTTTTCTCCCAGTCTATAGGTTACATTTTCATTTTGTAGATTGTTTCCTTTGCTGTGAAGTTTTTTAGTTTGATGTTGTCCCAATTGTTTATTTTTATTTTTGTTGCCTGTGCTTTGGGTGTCATATCCAAAAATTCATTGGCAAGACCAATGTCGAGGACCTTTTCTCCCCTATGTTTTCTTCTAGGATTTTCACAATTTCAAGTCTTACATTTACATCTCTAATCCATTTCAGGTTAATTTTTGTATATCATGGTAAGGGCCCAATTTCTTTCTTTTGCATGTGAATATCCAGTTTTCCCAGCACTATTTACAGAAAACACTATTCTTTCATTTGTGTATTCCTGACACCCTTGTCAAAGATTAGTTGACTATTTATGCATAGGTTTATTTCTTGGTTCTCTATTCTGTTCCATCATGTGTCCATTTTGATGCTAGTATAATACTGTTTTGATTACTATAGCTTAATAATATAATTTATATAATATAACGTAAATTTGAATCAGGGTGTGATGCCTCCAGCTTTGTTCTTTTTTTCCCAAAATTGCTTTGGCTATTTGGGGTCTTTGGTGGTTCCATACAAATTTTAGTACTATTTTTCTATTTATTTCTGTGAAAAATGCCATTGAAATTTTGTAATGACATTTTAACAATATAGTTCTTCTAATCCAAGAACACAGGATATTTTTCCATTGATTTGTGTCTTCCACAATTTCTTTCATGGACAGTTTGTTGTTATGGAAATGCAACTAATTTTAGATGCTGATTTTGCAGCCTGCATCTTTACTGAATGTATTAGTATCAAACATTTAAAGAGGAATTCCTGCTCATCCTTCTCAAATTCTTGCAAAAAATTGAAGAGGGGGGAACACTTATAGACTCATTTTACAAAGCTAGCATTACCTTTATACCAAAGCCAGTAAAGACACTACATGAAAAGAAAATTATAGGCCAATAATTTTGATGAACATAGATATAAAAATCCTCAATAAAATAACAGCAAAGCAAAGTGAATAGTATGTTTTTACAAATCATCCACCACAATCAAGTAAGATTTATCCTTGGGATCTAAGAATGTCTCAGTATATGCCAATTAATACACAATCAAATGATACAGAATGAAGGATAAAAATCATATGATCATCTCAAAGCATTTGACAAAATTCAACATCCTGTCATGATAAAAACTCTCAACTAAGTAGGTATAGAAGGAATGTAACCTCAACATAATAAAGGCTGTAAATGACAAGCCCACATCTAACACCTTGAACAGTAAAAAGCTAAAAGCTTTCCCTGTAAGATCAGGAACAAGATAAAGATGCTCACTCTCACCACCACTATTCAACCTACTACCAAAAGTCCTGGCTAGCACACGTAGGCAAGTAAAAGAAGTAAAAGGCATCAGAATTGGAAAGGAAGAAGTTAAATTGTTTGTTTGCAGAGAACACAATCTTATATAGAGAAAACCCTACCAACTGCCCAGATAGATTTGACTCAAACTACCACAACCTTTGAAGTCAGAAACTCAAGTTCACGCAAAGATTTACAAATCCTAATAGCTACTTTTTATTGAGAGCCAGGTACCCTGCTAATTGCCTTCCTGCATTTTCTAATTTAAATCTCACTACAACCCTGAGGTTAAAAGTTATTTTCCTGCATTTCATAGAAATGAAAAAACTTGAGGTCTAGAGGTATTAAACGACTGGGGCAAGGTCAAACCAGCATCTGGAGGGAGGCAATCAAACGCTAGAGCCCAAATGCTGATGCCTAAATATACATGTCCTCCCTTACACCAGAGACATCTAGCAGAAACAAATCCTCGTATAGAAGAAAGCAGTGCAAACACTTTCCCAGTCAGGCAGATGCTATGGGGTGGGATGAGAGAGCACAGGGCGGATACGTTATCACCTCAAGGGGCCAGACCTGATGTCCTCTCCACATGCAGCCACCACTGTTCATGATTCTGGCCAAATACTGAGCTGCTATCTGATGATACACATCCAAAGTACCTGAGTCAAGCAGATTTGTGATGTAGGGTAACTGTTTGCTATTTAAATCAGGAAGTGTGGCTACATTCCTCTTTCTCAGTTTTGGCAAACAGGTTACTTATGTTGTCAGAGACTGCCACCGAACTGGAGCGGATGACCACGTTGCGGTGAAACCTATGAAAGTTACATTCTTTTCAGTTCCAAATATCGTAACAGTCTCTCAAGCACTTTGACTTACTGTTCCTCTTTTGATTGTCCCAACAACTTTCAGGAGCAGGAAGGGGAGGCAGGTGGTACCAGAAATAAAAGCTAGAGCTTTCTGCAAAGTTAGTAAAGTTGAGGGAGGAGAAACTAGAATCTAGAGTTTCCTCCTCTCTGTCCAGCCATCTTTCTACTGTACTCCGGTTTACAATATTATTTCAGGTTACTAAGTGCTGCCTAGTCTCACTGTACTCATGGTGCTGAGTGGTCATTCGTTATTGTCTGACTACCTTAGGTTGGTCCCAAGTGGATATAAAGATAAGTAAGAGATGGTTCCCAACCCTCAACTTGAAATACGATCTGCAGGATTAGTTACACAAATGTTGATAGAGCTTAGTTATGTTTACCCAGAGTTAGAGCTGAATTTAAAGTACTTTTTTTGTCTTTAAAACTCTTAGACAAACTTTTTTCCACTCAGGAGTGAGGACCCATGTACTGGGGAGAGGTATCAGTTTCATGAAGATTCAAAAGCAGCCTTGGCAGGTGGCTAGTGGTCTGGGATAGTGAAGGGTGCACCTGGAAGCCTGCAGACCAGCGCAGGTGATGTGAGAGATCGTCAGGGAAGCACTGGATGCCCAGCTAAGGAGGGTGTTGGGAAAGGAACCTTTAGGGGCTCTCAAGGACGATGCAAGATTAAACTTGCTTCTCTAAGCAGCAGAGAGCCACGGAAGGTGTCTGAGCAACGCAGTGCAATCACAGAGAAAGCTGTGTGCCACAGAGTAGCTTGGCAGGGGGGTACAAAAGAATGTGGTACAGAAAGAACTCTAAAAGAGAAGAGCAATGGAGGTGTGAGTGAAGTGAGAAATTGGGAAACAAATTCCCTGCAGAGAAACACCGGCACTCACTTGCTGAACCCAGGAGGACGCAAGATATTTCTGATGCCAAAACCTAGAACAGGAGATAAAGGGAAAACAAAAATGGATTCAGGTGTATGTCGCAGAAATACACACCACTTCTTAATAACTGTAGGAGAAAAGAAGTATTTACCTAATATTTTGTTTAAGAATTTAAATAAAACTAAATTTTAAAAAAGGAAGCACGAAAGATCCAGACCAAGCTCTTATGAGCTTATTTACCAGTTTTTCTTCATTAAATTGGAAAACATGAAGTGATGCCTTCTTCTAAAAACAGATTTGCATCACACTCCTCAGAATAGCAAGCTGCCCTGAAATTTAAAATAGTTCTATTTGTCCTACCTTATAGAAGAATATATTGAGGGAGGTGCCCCTATAAGTCGATACACCCGTGACAAAGTTTCTTTGTGAAAGACTTAACTAGCAAATGTTCTTTCAGAGAAGAGACATAAAAGGAACCATCATAGTAACCAAACTACGAGTTTCAAATTACTTTATGAATTAAAGATTGACCGAGGGACTGACAGCAAAGGTCAGACCCCACTGAAGGTTTGACCTGACAGTGAATAAAGTGATTGAACAGCCTAGAACTTGAACCTTTGAGTGCAGCCTGAGCCCAGTTAGGAGCTGAGACTAAAGACCCAGAAGGAGGATTCTATTCAAATAACTGTTGAGAACATCTGCCCACTTTACCGAGCCCTTGTCTCTCCAGGAGAATGAGTTTGTAGGAGGCATGTATTTTTTTCCCGTTACAAAAGATCATAGTATACTTGAAATGAGAAAGTATCTTGTCACTTCTATTTTTAAAATAAAATTCTTTTAAAAGCCCCGTGCCTTCCTGACTTATGAAAACATATAAAATCCCTATCTTCAAGCTGCCAACCTGTAATGAATTTCCAGTTTTATGCAGAAAGGGAGAAAAAAATAAAAATAAAAGGACCTTCCTGGTTTTGTGGTAGTGACTAGTACATTCTATAATGTTGTAATCTAGGTGAAAATTTAAGGTGATAATTAGCTGTTTTGCTTCTGATGAATTTTCCTTACTCTCTGTTATATAAAATGAGTTTGTTTTATATCTCTTGTCCCAAATAACTATCATTTGGTTAAACAAAACACAATTGTGTATTTATATAATATATGCATATTATAGATAAGCCCACCTTCAAATTAGACTAACAGCACAGACTCAATTTTCCAGAGTTGATCTCTCATTTGTTGATTTAGTTTAGTTTACATAGAGTTAAGGTTTTTCCAAAGATAGTGTATTTTAACACTGCAACAATGGACAGAAAGATTAAGAAAATATCTTACCAGAATATGTATCTTCTAGAATATGCTCCAAGATTTTAATGTACTGTAACTTCAGTTATTTTGCTCTTATAGCTATTATTTCAAGACACTGTGTTCTTTAAAAATTAAGCCATTTATTAACTTTCATATTTCTCATTAGTCCCAGAAAAGAAGCCATACCAACCTGACCCAGCTAATACACTTAAGAGCAATAGTTACAGCACTAATGATTTTTTTCAAGGACTCTTGTTTTCACACATTCTTCAAATAATGCGATACTATTATTCCACAAGTACACAGAGCACTGAGTGAGTCAGCATATGAGTATGTATAGACTGCACTTTTGTGATCTAGGTTTGTCCTCTCTGCTAAATTCAGACTCTCGCAATAGATCCACGTATAGTGGGGACCTTTAAGTCAGGATTTCTCAACCTCAGCACTATTTACATTTGGTGCCAATTAATTCTTTATTTGGGGATTAGGGGATGAATCCTGTGCATTGCAAAATGTTTAGCAGCATTTCTGGCCACTACACACTAGAGGCCAGTAGCACCCTCTCCCATGTGTCTCCAGACAATGACAAAAGGCTCCAAGGCACCAAATCATCCCTGGTTGAGAATCACTGATACATAGTTTGCAGACGTACTCCGCTCAAGATGAGAGGCTATGCTAGTTGATCAGACCTGCTCACAGCTTTGTTTTACAAAAATAATTCTAATCCATTGTAAATGCCATGCCACCTCTATTTTGTCTTCCTTCCTGCCCCTATCATGGCAATTCCATGAGTCTAAAGCTTGTGCATACTCACTTGTGTGCGCTCTCTCCCTCTCTCTCTCTCTCACACACACACACACACGCACACACATACATACAAATCCTGGCTAATCATGAGCTCACCGTGAAACAGACGCTAACAAGATGAACTGTTATTCAGGGATCACATTTTTCCTTCTCAGAAATCCTAGGGTGCTTTATATACACTTTGTCCATAGCACTTTATACCCTTTCTTATTGGCACACTCTGTTTTGTCCACTCTCCTAAAATGCAAATTCCCAGAAGGCAGGAATTAAATCCTAAAAGTTTATTTATTCTAAGACCTCTAACATCAAGGGCTCTGTTTACCTCCCTGATCTTGTCTTGCATTATTTCCAAGCCAGACCAAGTTACTTGCGATTCCCACTCTCCTATGCTGTGTGCTGCCCGGTCCCCTAATTCCTTCCACCCTCATATCCCCCTACCCACTATAATTTCTTCTCGTGGGTCACCACCCCTGACCTCCTCTCTGTTCTCCCATGGAGTCCCTCATTTGTGAGCATTTTTCTCTCTTTCCTAGTAAACTACAGGCTCCTCGAAAGCAGGACCTGAGTCTCCTTATCATCCTATCCCTGAGCATCTAGGACAAGCACAAAGGTGCTAAATTAAAACTTGATGAATGAACCAACTTATATAACTTACATGTCCCTCCAACTCCCAGAGGGTTTTTGTAAAATCCTGCCATTCACCTGACCACACTTAAAAAAAAATCTTTTAAGTAGCAAGGAGAACATACCCAATAAAATCGCCCCATGAAAACACATCGTAAAGGAAGACCCCGTTTCTCCTCACACAGTCCATAAAGTCATGAAAGTTGTCTGCAGTCCAAACAGTAACTCTCCTCCTTAACTGAATGAATTCTGACATCTCATAAAACTGGAAGAAATTGGGCTATCATCCAAAAGAAAAAAAAAAAGCTTTCAAATGTGACTGCCTTCCATTCCTAAGCTTTCATCTTATTCTCTTTTAAATCCAATGTTTAGAGAGCATTCATTTTGACAAAATAAAGCTCCCTTATAATACACACTTATCTCATTTTATCATAAAACCATTCAGCATCGTCTCTATAGAGCAGTTTTTTGATAAATGTGTAGAATATAGTTTCTACCACCAAACAGCCTTGTCTATGCCAGTCGAAGATTCCAAAGGAAGAATGCTTACCCGCCAAATAATTGTCTGTTTTAGGACCCCAGTAACCAAAGCCTCAATCAAATAATTCCCTATCCTTTCTCCTAAATCCCCAACATGTATCAAACACACATTTCAATAATTCAGGGGGCTTTTGTAAGTTAATTATAACAAAAAAGTTTGGTGGGGGGAAACAGCTAATTATTCTCCCTGTTTAACTAATATAAGCTATGGTTTTATGGAAAAGCAATGAAAACACTAGATAAGTATCTGTGGTGTGGATTAACAAAAATGCAAAAGGATATTGTGGTTTCTATGTCAACATTAATTAGTGCCCTACTCCGACATCTTCTTGCCTTTGTTTTAATTTAAATGTAAATTCGGGTGAATTTTGTATTTTAGATCCTCTCTATTCTTACTGACAAATAAGATAAGAGGAACATATCAGCAGAGACTAGGTCTTCCCACATGCCAATTAACAGCATGATACTGCATAATTATTACAGAATAAAGATTAAGCAGGTAAAGCTAAAAAGCCCTAATGGAAACATATTCAGATAAGGCATAGAAGATCAGGGGGATATGAAAACAGACACACATCCTAACTAAAACCTAAACTTCCTACGCTTCTCAGTGACTTTGATCCAATAAACATTTATTGAACACTGACTGTCTGCCAGACAGTGCTAGGTACAGAGGACACAAGCAGTAAGATACAACTGCAGTTCCACCTTTCAGGGTGTTGGTATGCTCTGGCCATAATGTTACCCTCAAGTTACATGTTTACAAAAAGTTAATTCTGTAACTGTCCAATATGAAGCTTCCAGCCACAGGCGTCCATTAAATTCGCACTAGCCACCTTTCAAATGCTCCATAGCCATAAGTGGATATTGGCTGCTGACCATACTAGACATATAGACAAATATATACAGGGAGAGAGCATTTGCATCATCACAGAAAGTTCTACTAGACAGTGCTGCATAGACTCTGCTCAGACACTAAACGACTGATCTCTGTCACTTACAGATCTTACGACACTAGGGAAACCGTTTAGCCTGTGAATCTTTTTGCTTTGCCATAGACACAACAAAAGTGCCCATTGATAGAGAAATGGCTAAATAAATCATGGCCTAGACATACAAGGGAATGCTACGGAGCAGTTGCAAAAGCCAAATTAGAACGATACATGGCAGTACACAAAATCTCTTGAACCTAACACTGATGAGAATAAAGCAAGTTAAGAAACAGCCAATGTGATGCAGTTTGTATAAAACACGCATTCATGTTAAAATTTGCCACTGTTTTCTCCAGACCTATCTCCAAATATATACATATGTAGAAAAATATATCGACCAAATAGAGGAATGCAGTTACTACCAGGGTAGTAGCCAAAAACGGATTTTGCTCACATATAAAATTTAAAACAAGCTAGTTTAGAATAAGGTATTTATATTTTCTTTACTAAGATACAGATGCTAATGGTAATCACTACCCTATCAGTACTTTTCAGATACTGATAAAAGGGATTTGAATATTGTAAAACATTATTTATATTTAAGGCTTTTTATATCCAAAGATTCCAGGCTAGACGGAGTATAAAAATAGTTATGTTATGAATCACAAGTTCCTTAAAGCCTACAAATCAAGCAAACACAGTTGTTACCTTCAGAGAGCAATCTGTGATTAGCAAAGATGAGTCATTTCTCCCCTGTGCTAAAACTTGTTCGTGGGCTGGCCGATGGGGGAAATGAAAATAAGAGACC
This sequence comes from Indri indri, assembly GCA_004363605.1. NCBI lineage: Eukaryota > Metazoa > Chordata > Mammalia > Primates > Indriidae > Indri > Indri indri. Next base: position 24,617 of record RJWJ010010231.1, read on the forward strand.
CAGTCCCTACCCTCAAGCTGCTTGTATACTAACAGAAAGACATATATTGAATAGTTTTTTGTTGTTGTTGTTTTCAGCTTGTGTGTGTGTGTGTGTGGTTTTTTTGGTTTTTTGTTTTTTGAGACAAGGTCTTGCTCTGACCCCCAGGCTGGAGTGCAGTGGTGTGATCACAACTCACTGCAGCCTTGAACTCCTGGCCTCAAGCAATCCTCCTGCCTCAGCTTCGCAAGTAGCTAGGACTACAGGCACATGCCACCACGCCTGGCTAATTTTTAAAATTTTTGTAGAGACAGGGTTTTGCTATGTTGCCCAGGCTGGTCTTGAACTCTTAGCCTCAAGCAATCCTCTTGCCTAGGCCTCCCAAAGTGCTGGGATTTCAGGTGTGAGCCACTGCATCCAGCCACTAAACAAGTTTTTACAACAAAATGGGATGAATGTCATGAATTGGAAGTCCAGGGCGATACAAGACGACAGAGGAGAGTTGAAAGGAGAGCAGGAATTAAGTAGCCCAAGTGTGTGTCGTGGGGAGGAGGGCAATGACTCAGGCAAAGGATGCAGGGAGAAGAGGTTATGGAAAGAACTCGCATCCACCTGGGTTAGAGCCGTTGAAAGAGAGAACCAAGAGAGCCAGATCCTGCAGGTCTTTTTGTAAGACATGGTAAAAAAAAAAAAAAAAAAATTGGACTATATCTTAATGACAGTGGGAAGTCACTAAAGTGTGGTTTTCAATAAGACAGTGACATGATCAGTTAGTTCTGTTTTTCTGTAGAAGGATCATTCTGGCTACAGGGTGGAAATGGAAGACTAGAGGTAGTGAGCTCGGCAAGATGTCATGTTGGCTCCTACACCGTGGAGGTGGCAGTGGGAACGGAGAAAAGTGGGCTGATTTGAGAAGGAGCAAGTGACAGAATGGGTATGATTTGGATTCAATTAATGGAGCAGATAAATACACTATACTGGGGGTATTGAAACAGCGCATTTCTTTTCGATGCCACTATTTTTAATGTTAAAGATCTTTATCATCTTTTATAGGTCCATAATCACTCATCAACAATCCCCAAATCCAAAAAGCTTTGAAAATAGAAAGGTTTCTGTAAGATGGCAGCAAACCCTGACATGAATTAGCATGAGGTTCTTTATGTTGCCTTATCCCGTTCTGCATGAATATTCATATATTTCATTGCAGAAATATTAGCACCTATGATTATGGGTCCAAGTGGAGAACACATTAGGTTTGTTAGGTAACAGATGGTAGATGCCTCTGCTACCCACATAAAACATGAACGAAATCTGAATTCAGCCGCACATTTCGCCCAGGGTTTCTGATAAGGAAGTGTAGATGGGAAATTTTCCACTTATATCTTCCTGTTTTCAAGGTGGCTGAGACGGTACTGATACAGACCACTGTGACCACACAGCCCATCTGTGTGTGTGTGTGTGTGTGTTTGGTAGCGGAGGTGGGATGCGGGTAAGTCAGCTACTATTGTTGATTGTACAGTAAGATCTAAAGTTAAGAATGTGTGGGTGTGTTTGTGTTTTAACCGCTGACCTTTAGACATGCATCAGACGAGACAGGAAACATTCATTTTCAGCAAAGTTTCTCGCTACGGCAGAGTAACTGCTACAGGGCTAACCCCGTGTATCTGTTCCCCTGGGGACTGATACTTGTTTCTAACAAGGTGTCTGCTGGAAGAAGCCAGGGGCATCAAAAGGAATCAATCCCAGGCCTCCACCTACGACCATCAACATTCATTCACATATATTTTTTAACCATTGGCACAGCACTCTGCTAGGGGATTTAGAGACTACAAATGAATGATACATGATCATCTCAAAATATTCCCAGGGAAGTTGCTCTGAAGAGAATGTTCTATAAATGTTTGTTAAAATGATAAACTGGAAATTAAACAAAGGGGATATCAGCCTATAACACTGAGCATGAGGTAAGAAAGCCACACTGCTAATTTTGAGGACAGGGTACAAGAGAGGGGAGAAGAGAGCATCTGGGGAAACAGATAGGTGAGATTCGGAAACAGGCAAAAAGGAATTGAGGCACATCTTCCCAACTGTCCTGTAATGTAACTCCCAATGGCACCCCTTGACATTATTAAACACTTACTTTACTCATCGAGGAATTTTTGGAGTTGTATGTATGTTCACTTTTGGAATGACACAGATCTCGAAGCAACCTAGGTTTCTTTAGGTTGCAAAGACGGTAAAGTAGGGAGGTTCTTGGTAGTTGGAGGCCCCTTTGAAATACTCGAGAAACTGATCAGATAGGACTTACCTTCAACACAAGAAGGCTGGGCCCGAGTTGTGCCAGCAACCTGTCCCGGGAAGCAAGAACACTTGACCGTTTGTGACCGCTCTTCTATGCGGTTCTTATTGCAGCACCTGTGCACGGCGACCACCTCACAGGTCCCTTGCTTGATTTGGTGGTGGCCTGGGAGGTAATGAGGGAAAGAAACAGACCCAGTGCTGTTAGGAGGAAATGAAACCACCAAAATCGTCAACAGTGCTATGATGATATCTTTCCACTGCTTGTACAATGAACGCATACGAATCTTTGTAACATTTTATTTGGGTGTAATTTCAAATTTCTGTTAAAGGTGGCCAGAAAGTGCAGTGCAGAAAACTCCTGTGACCTGTGGTAGGCAGAAATGAGGGCCAGAATCCTCAACGCCTGGAGTCACACCCATGGTTATGTGACATTAATTACACGGCAAAAGAAATTTTGCAGATGTGATTAGGATTAATTGATTTTAAAAGAGGGAACATAGCCTGGATTATCCAGATGGGGCCAATGTGATCACACAAGCCCCGAGAGAGTCAAAGCTTGGCTTGAGGAGAGCTCTAGGTGCCGTTGCTGGCTTGAAGATGGAGGGGACACAAGTCAAGGAAACGGAGACCTCAGTCCTACAACAGCAAGGAACTGAATTCTGCCAACAACCTGAGTGAGCCTGGAAGCTGATTCTTCCCCAGAACCTCTACAAAGGAATGCAGCCTGCTGATATCTTGGTTTTAACCCAGTGGTGAGACCCTGAGCAGAGAATCCAGCCATACTGTGCCAGCCTTCTGGCACAATACACACACACACACACACACACACACACACACACACACACAGAAACAAGCTGCTCAACTGTGGTGTCTGTTACAGCAGCAACAGCAAACTAATACGAGACTTTTCGTCCACGTTCCTGCCTTGTTACTATGTGGCCCCATCTGCTTTACCATTCACTCTCTTTCCCCTGCTTTTCTGAGCCATTGGAAATTCTGCTGTAGACATGATGCCCATTTACCCCTAAGTACTTTAGTGTGTGTTTCCTAAAAACAAAGACATTATGTTACATGATTAAAATCCCAAAAGTTGATGATAGAATGCTATTATGCAATGTACAAACTATATTCAAATTTTGCCAGTATCCCAATAATGCCCTTTATAGCTACTTTTCCCCTGCTCAGGAGCCAACCAAGGTGCATGCACTGCATTCAGCCGTCACATTTCATTAGCCTCCTTTAATCAGAAACTATTCCTCAGGCTTTATCTTTCTTAACCTTGACATTTCTGAAGAGTACATGCCAGTTATTTTGTAGAATGTCCCTCAATTTGGTTTTGTGTGATTCTTCCCCTTGATTAGATTCAAGTAATGCATTTTTAGCAGAGTACCCGAGAAGTGATTCTATATTCGTAGTTAATCATATCAGGAAACATACGACGTCCTTTTGTCCCATTATCAGTGCTATTATCTTTAATCACATAGTTAAGATGAAATCTAGAGGGGAGATGTATTAAGACTATATATATATATATATATATATATATATATATATCTCCCATTTTCATTCAACTTTTATCTACTAGTTTTAGTACCCATTGATGTTTTCCCCCCTGAATCAATTATCAATATGATGGTTGTAAGACTGATTCTCTGTTAATGTTGAAACTGCCCCAGATCTGGGCAGGAGGAGACCAAGCCGACAGCTGTGTCATTTGGACATATCCCCATCATTCTTTGAGAACTTACTAACTTTCTGACCCTGAAGATGTTCCAGGCTTACATAGTATCTTCCCTGTCCCCATCATTTCTCCAAGGAGCCATGATTACTTTTAGTGGTGCATCAGATTTAGGAACCAAAATCTCATGTGTGTGTTTACTCATTGCTACTTGGGAGTGATTCAGGGTCCTCTAAGCAAATAGGTTGAGGAAGTGTGTGTATACTACAGCACGAGTTCATGCTGATGTCTCCAAGTCCAATCTAACACCACAGGTTCTTGCTGCTTTCTCCACAGTTCTTTACTAGTATCTCCCACCACCAACCATGAGAAACCTGACTCCTGCAGTCCCAAGATAAATAGAAAGTAGTGTCCATTATTTCCCATGCACTGAAGTGCAATTTACACCGGAATCCATTTTCTCAGTTAGGAGTGTTTTGTTATAATAACAGAAATTGATCTGCACTAACCTAACGCAAAGAGAATTTATTGGAAAATTGTCAGGAGTTACAGAACCAAGAGAGAACACAGCTTAACAATAAAGAGAACCATTCTCGTGGCTCACCCTGAAGGATTCTACTCTGTGTCTGTCATTCTGCTTAAAGTGTCAGTTCCAAGAAGGGAGCACCTGACTGGCCTGGCTTAGGTCATGTGTCACCAGTGACAGCCACCCTCTAAGATGCTCCCCAGTCATCCCCACCTCCTAGTATTCAGCTTCTAAGATTTGGGGTCATTTGTTACATGGCAATAGGTAACTAATGCACCAACTCTGGCTATACCAGGCTGGGGCGACTTAGCTTTGCTCTGATAAAAAAAAAAAATAATGTAAAGAAGATTGTAGAGGTAATGTTCACAAGTTATTAACGAAAGACAACCTTTTCAAGTACCCTTGTTCATGCTCACAGTTTTCAGATAGAACCATTTACATACAAATTGTTATGTGAATTGTAAGCAATTTCATCTACTCATAAAAACAGGTTTCCCCAAGGATTCCCACTGCTTCATGCTTTACTTGGTTTCTGTTGATGCATGTGCTTCAAAATAAAACTTGTTTAAGAGTATTTCATAATTCAGAATTTTTATCCATAAAGATAGGCTTTCCAAAAAAATAACCTCTGTATTATTCTGAATTTTTTCTGAAACTTCCGTGTCATACTATCGTAAATGTTGACAGAAGGAGAAGCAATGACTGGTGAGAACAAAATACTCAGGCAAAGTTTCACTTGTAAAATACCTAGAGGCAGAACCAGTGCCCAGAGAATCAAACTACTAGCAAGAGAGAAAATTTCTAATCCATGACTGAAGAAAGCAGTAGTGGATTTTTGTGTGTGTGTGTGTGTGTGTGAAAACAGTTTCCCTTTTTTATTCCACACATACTGTACACCCAACCGGAGAAGGGCAACAGCTACTCCATTATTATTTTTTTGTTGTTATTCAGTGATGTAAGCAGCACTTATAAATCTTACAAGAAAAACCCTGTAAGCATCCAATCCAACCGATGAAGAAACTGAAATGTAAGGCTTTTCTTCATCTCGTTTTCTCACCCCCTCCCCACCCCCCATCAAGAAAAAGGCTCAAGTATTTAAAACAATTTACAGGCATATGTACAAAAGGGATGGGATTTTTTTTTTTCCTTTTTTGTTACAACATGGAGAGAAAAAATAGACAAGATGAGCGCAAATGCATTTTCACATTCAAAAAGAACTGCAGACCTCCTAGTGGCTCTAAACGTGATCATAAACAAAACAAATTTAAAAAGAAAGATTAATGCTGACTGGTGAAGGTGTAAAACAAGAAGCAGTGAGATGAAGATGGAATGTTAGAAAGATTGCACATTGATGACAAAGAAGCACTTAATGGCTTCACTTTTTTTCTTTTTTTCTTAAGGATGCTATTGAAGGGTTTTTTGATAAAGTAGCCAACAGCACCAAAAAATAACAGAATGGATTTCCTAATGAAATCAGGCACAGGTCTCCCTCACGTGACCCCTCCAACCAGGCGGTCGTTGTCTTCCTCTCGAGCTTTTCTTCCCTCCTCAAACAGATGCACAGTGATGTGCTGGTGAGAGAACCCACGCACTCAGCCTCCTCGTTCTGCCCATGCTCAGGAAACAACATCCGCCTTCAGCTGCCATAACCGCCCAAAGAAACAGAATGAGGGCTCTCCGGTTTTAAAAATTATAAAACTCATCTTGCACATGACAGAAGAAAAAAGACAGCCAAAGCAAAGCCATAGAGAAGTGATTAAAAAACTATAAACCTAATTGAATGTTCGTAGCAAGAGTGTCGATTTCCCATAGGTCGTCGCATACAATTGTAAAAATAAATAGTATTTATAATGTCAGTAAAGTAGCATGAGTAACTTTAGCACTGAGTAAGTAGAGAAGTGAGGACTGGGAAGGGCTGGTGAGGAGAGCTTGTCTTCGGTTTCCCATTGCAAATAAGCACCTTCAGGTCAAACATTCCCTGACAGCTAATCACCAGCCATGTGCAGGGCAGGGGCCAGGATGAATTCACCCACACTTCTCTCTCAGAGACTGCCCTCCCCACTGGTCATTGTCTCAGTCTGCTTGGGCTGCCATCACAAAATATCACAGACTGAGTGGCTTTTTAAAAAGACATTTATTCCTCATAGTTCTGGAGACTGGAAGTCCAACATCAAGATGTCAGCCAATTTGATTTTTGGTGAGGGCTCTCTTCCTGGCTTACGAACAGCCACCTTCTTGCTGTGTCCTCATCACATGGAGAAGAGAGAGCTCTGGTGTCTCTTCCTGTTTTTATAAGGGTACCACCCTTTTGGATTAAGGCCCCACTCTTATGACCTCATTTAACCTTTATCACCTCCTCACAGGCCCTATCTCCAAATATAGTCACATTGGGGGTTAGTATTTCAACATGAATTTGAGGAGGACACAAACATACAGTCTGTAACAACTGTTATGCTTTCATTAGATTAATAAATGACCCCCCCCCCAAGAGAGTCCACAATGAAGGCAGCTTTAAACCTCATTAATAAAATGGAAAAAAAATGGTTTAGTAACTTCTTGGACTAGTCAAGAAGTGATGTGGACATTCAGTGATACTATAGTTTGCTTAGGACTTTGTTGCAATTTAGATAACCATTCACAAATGCAAATAAATTTTTTCCTATTCAAATGTAGGACTGGTCCACACTGCCCTGAATAATCAGCTTGCTTCATCCAGGATTTTATTGATTTACACAGCACCAACTATCATACCTCATTGATTTTAAGACACATTTCTTTTTCATCTTTTAACATCGGAAGGGGACATAACCAACAGCACCTTACAATAATTTGGCAATGCTTTTCCTTCTTAGGAATATACACAATAGTGGTATATTTCCAAATTAACAGCATCTTAGATTTGACGAAATATGGTAGGTTTTAGGCACTGTTCTAAATTCTTTACAAACATTATCCTGTGCAATCTTATAAAAATGCTGTGAGGTAGGTACTATTTTTGCTCCTATGTTACATTTAACAAAATGTACAAAAAATGACTAATTTGCCCAAGGCCACATAACTAGAAATTGGGAAAAGGTAAGATTAAAACCCACGCAGTGTATATGCACTCACAGGATGGAAAAAAGGTTCCCCTTTTGCTTTAATAGCTTAGATTTTATTAATAGCAAGTGGAGCCAGAATGGCATCTCCACCTTAGTAAGTCACAGGACATGGCCGGTTTCCCATTGAAAACATCTTTTTTGACTTGATAAGAGTGTTTGTGTGGCTGCACATAGACAATCTTTCTAGAAATTTGTGTACTGATGACACTGGACTACGATCTTTGAGTAAGGGTATCTAACTTTGTTTCTTTCTAATCTCGGGCACAGCAGGTAGGTACTCGGTAACAGGTTCTTAAAGTTGCTCAACACTTGATGGCAGAAGATAAGGATCCAGTGTGGGCTACACACAGAAATCGCTGATTCCAGTTGTATGAGCAGCTCGTGTTATAACATTGTATTAGTCAAGGTTCTCCAGAGAAACAGGACCAACGGGATGTATACAGAAAGATGTGTATTGTAAGCAATTGACTCATGCAATTATGGAGGTAGGCAAGTCCCCAATCTGCAGTCAGCAAGCTGAAGACTCAGGAGAGTCATTCGTGTAGTTCCAGGCCAAACCCAAAGGCCAGAGAACCAGGAGAGCCAATGATGTAATTCCCACGTGAATGTCGGCAGGCTGGAGGCCCAGCAGGAGCCGATATTTTAGTTTGAGTATGAAGGCAGGAAAAGACTGATGTCCCCACTCAAAGGCAGTCAGGCAGGAAGAATTCTCTCACTCAGAGGAGGATTAGCCTTCTTGTTCTACACAGGTCTGCAACAGTTTAGATAAGGCCCATTCACATTAAAAAGGGCCATCTGGGCTGGGCACAGCAGCTCATGCCTGTTATCCTAGCACTCTGGGAGGCCGAGCTAGGAGGATCGCTTGAGCTCAGGCATTCGAGACCAGCCTGAGCAAGAGTGAGACCCCGTCTCAAAAAAATTAAAAAGGGCCATTTGTTTTATTCAGTCTCCTGATTCAAATGCTAATCTCATCCTGAAACATCCTCACGGACACACCAAGAATAACACTTGACCAAATACCTAGCCATCCCATGGCCCAGTCAAATGGACATATAAAATTAACCATCACAAATATACAACTATGTATGACATATAGTATTGTAGGATAGGGAAAAAAGATGAAAGCTAAAGCAGACTAGTTAGTGGCTTTTGAGATGACCCAAATTCTATAAAAAGGTCCAGAAGAAATGTCTTATCCAATAAGCCTGGTACCAGAGAGTAGCCACTTCAAGGAAATTCCCTTCAAGGAACTTCACCTAAAAGAAGGATGAATGTTCCCTCTCTAACAGCAGGGGAACATTATGGTGTGGAGGGTCCATCTTGAAAACTGAAGCTAAATATTGAGAACATAACATGAGCCCATGCGGTAAGTGAGAGGTTGCAGATGAAACTTCTCATATGGAGTTTACTTTGAAGGTTTGAAGTGTGAATTGGGGTAGGCAAGACAGAGTTATCCAGAAATGAGGCCACTCTCTGGAGGGAAACTGGACAAAGAAAAAACAAAACACCATCCCCATTACACTGTCTGTTAATCCTTGTCAGTTGCTAGGCCCTTCCCTTCTGGTTTTGTCTGGGTGGGCAGATGGGTGGGTAGACGGGTAGGTATCCATTTCTATTTATTTTACCAGCTCTTAGATACAGCACACTGTGTGCCAAACAGTGTTCGTGGTGCTCTTTGAGACATATTTTTTAAGTGGGGAAACTTGAAACTGTTACTCGATTCCTTTGCACACTTCCAAAATTGCAGTTGGGTTGCAAATATTCTTTTCAAAAAAGAAGACTTAAAATATTGGCAGGGCTGTAAAACCTAAGATGCACGTTTCCTCACTCGCTGGAATAGTTAATGTAGACACTCTTAAAGGCGTTATGATAATCCCTACAACAAAAATGGATTGCTTCAGGACTGCTATGGAGGACGGATTAACATTATCTGAAGAGTAAACAGCTTAAGTACATATCTTTTTTCCTTATTAAATATACTTTTAAGAAAAGTCTCGAACAATAGGGAAAATGCCCATTTGTCCCAATGCAGGCAGAGGCCCTGCTATGGTAAAAGGAATAAAAACACAAAACCGCATCTGCAATAGAAGCTCTTCAGTTAAAACTCCTTGAAAGCTAATAGAGACACAGAAGGCATCAGATGAGGGAGACTTTCTTCACGCTATTAGTTCCCCTGCATCCTTCCCGTTTTGTTCAAATCCTTTTTCCCCTTCCTCCTCCTGCCCAGCACTAGAAAATACACCCTCAAAGAGAAATCTCACACTCTAGTGATCTTCTTAGAAGGCATTTGTTTGATTTGAGTGTAGATTTCTCTACGGAATTTTCAGCCTTTCTCTCCATGGGGACAGAACAGAGAATAAGAGAAGGCTAAATGCAAGATTTCATGAAATGAAAGCAGAGAATGAGGCCGTGGCTAATCACTGCCTTTGGCAATCGTGCCCAGTGTTCTCCTATCCCTACCCCAACTTGGCTTTTAATAAAAAGACGTCACAGTATACAAGTTAAGACTATGGTAGCCATTCGGCCGTAAGGACAAACATCCACTATGACCCTGCTATGGGCCGGGTCTTCTGCTAGGTGTTGAGGACAGGGCAATAAAGAAGAGAGACACTTCTAGTCTCGACAAGTAGAGAAACCAAATGGAAATATCTGACAGTTCTAAGGTGGAAATGGACTTATCTTTACCTGCTGGTTACCAAAAAGAGAGCATTGAACTTGGAGTCGGAAGAACCAAGCTGGACGGAATGCCAGCTTCCAGATTAGGTAATTTGATTGAACCTCTCAATCTTATACATATGTAAGTATATATGTAAGTAATATATAATAATTATGAAGTTAAAATTAAATAAATGCTTCATGAACATAGTGAGCTGCTTCAAACACCATAGATGTTGAATAAATAACTTTACTTGATAAATATTTGCTGAAAATTTACTCTTTGCCAGGCACATGGAAATATAACCCTGAACAAAACAGGCCAAAAAAAAAAAAATCATCTTCCTTGAAGATCTTTCATATTTTAGTGATGGAAGAAACACAAAGCAAGAAAGATGCAATTTACAACAGGGAGGGCCTAGGAAACTAACATTTGAGTATTGAGTGAGAAATTAAAACAGATGAGAAAATAAGCCTTGGGGGTGTCTGAGAGAAGAAGGCCCTTGTGACAGGAGCTGTGTGAGATAAGGGAGGATGAGGAGATGATGCCAGAAAGATAATGAAAGGTGACTGGGCAGATTACAAGGGGCCTCACGGGGGGGCTTGGAATTTGACTCAAAGAAGGATGAGGAGCCACTGGAAACTTTGACCTTAGAATGACCTAATGTGCCATATTTTAAAAGGATCTCCTGTGATCAGAGCAGATTAAGAAGGGCAAAGATGAAAGCAGAGATGCCAACTCCTGTTGCGATAATCCCTAGAGAGGCGTTGGTGGCTTGGACCAATGTGCTAGTAGTGGAGGTGGGAAGAAGAGGTTGGATTCTGGATGTATTCAGAAGGTAGCAGGACAGGATTTGCTGATGGATTGGATTTTAGATGTGAGAGGAAGAGAAGCATCAGTGCTGACTGCAAAGATTTTGGTTTGAACAACTGGAAGAGTGGGGTTGTCCCTTAAATAAACCATGGAAAACTAGGAGCTTGGTTGTTAAATGGACAACTGCTTACGTGACTTTCCTCAGGTATCTAATCAACATCTGAAATTTAAGTCTGGAGTTCAGGAGAGAGGTCTGGCTTTCAGATGGACATTTGCTCATCATTGGCATATGTGGGTGATATTTAAAGCCATGGGATCAGATAAAAATCCCAGAAAGAAAAACTGTAGCTAGGAGATTTTTTTAAAAAAAAAAAAAAGATCAATTCCATGTTAAGAGGCTGGGAGAAGAGAAGGAACAACCAGTGGCCCAAAAAGAGAAACCAGAATGGATGTGTGGTGTTCTGGAAGCCCAGTGAACAAAGGTACCAAGGATGAGGGAGTAACATACTGAATATTGCTGTGAATCAAAGTAAGATGAAGACCACTGGATGTCACAATCGGAAGGTCATTGGTAGCCTTAACAAAAAAGCTGCAGTCAAGGAATGCAGGTAAATCTTCATCAGAACAGGTTTGAGAGACAGCAGAAAGTGGGGGAAGTTGTAGACAATAACTCTGGTGACTCCTTGAAAGGTTGTGTTATCAGGGAAAGGAGAGAAATGAGAATGCAACCGATAAAGTATACAGATGGTAGCAATTTTTTTTAAGATGTGAGAAATTACAGCATATGTGTATGCAGATGGGGTAAATCTCATAGAGATGTCTGAGAGGAGGAAATGGGTGGGACATCAAAGGACAGGCAGGCTTGTGACAGGAGCACAACAGCCTACTCAGTCTTTCTCTCCCCAATTTGCTGTCAATTACCCTTGCAAAGGATGGCCTATATGGAAGGTATGGCTCTTGCTATTAAATATACATTCATTAAAATCGTCAGAATAAAAAAAATGCCTGGGCTGCATAAAACTAGTCCCTACTCAACATCAGGGCCCACCCTGTCAAGTCTGTCTGTCCGTCTCTCGGTGACTGTCCAAAACATCCTGTTAGGCAAATATTATAAAAGATGAATTTCATAAAGTCAATAAAAGTGATGTTGGAGAGCTGCTTGAATATCAGTCACAGTTATTAACTGAGAATTTGGCAGATTTAGGTCAACAATTGAAGAGAAGAAAGTCAACTGGAATATTCAAAAGAGAGTCATTTAAGTGGCAAAGGGCTAAAAAGAGAAGCCCTTGGGAAAATTGGTGAAGCTCTTGAATGCTTTTGTGAACACCTATGATCACAGCAAAATCCTAAGAATTATATCCCAGCTCTCTTTTCCTTTTCCCCTCAGTGCCTTCCTCCTGTGTCCAAAAATTACAATATATTTCCCAACTTTACTCAAGGAAAATTTCCCATCTGCCTTGAACACCCTGTCTTTGTGAGAATAACTAGTATGCTTCTATTCTAATAGATATTACAAGCAAAATTTTTCAATAACTGGTCAAAAATCAAAACAAAACAATAATATGTTCCAACCAACATATCTCGGTCTCTTAGTTTATAAGGTATCTAAAAACTTCCCATGCTCACCACTTCTAGTAGTCCTAATTTTTTTCCCCCTCACTATTCAAAACACTACCTTTTCTAAAGACTTTCTCTTGTCATTTTTCTTAATCAAAAGTCTACTATCTGTTTACTATTCTTTTCCAAGAATACCACCAATTAAAAGATTCATAATATCTCAAGATGATAAGCATCATGGAATAAACTCCCTGACAGGATCTCATCATTAGGTTAACGTTGGTCTTCAGAATGCATGACATGGATGATCATATATGCACACATTTATGTATAATACATAGGCATACATTTATGAACTAGAAATAGCTCCCACTTTAATGAACAATATATACTTTCAAATGTTACACTGAGATATACCTTACTTTTTAGTGGACCTAATCTTCCTGTATTTCATAAGAATTTCGCCAAACTGTTATAGACTGACCTGTGTCCCCCAAAAATTCATATGTTGAAATCCTAACCCGCAATGTGACTATATTTGGAAACAGGGCCTTGGGGAGGTAATTAAGGTTAAATGAGGTCATATGGGTGGGGTCCTGATCCGACAGCCCTGGTGTGCTTATAAAAAGAGGAAGGGACACCAGAGAGCTCACTCTCTCTCCATACAGGCATAGAGAAAAACGGTCATGTGAAAACAGCCACAAGGTAGCTATCTGCAGGCCAGGAAGAGAACCCTCACCAGAAACTGAATTCTTGCTAGAATTCAAGAACTCCTTGAGCTTGAACTTTTAGTCTCCAGAGCTGTGATAATACATTTCTGTTGTATATGCCACGCAGCCTGTGGTATTTTGTTACGGCAGTTCCTGCTGACTAACACACTGTCACTTAGGGATTATAATTTCATAGGCTGAAACAAAAGGTGAAATGCTTAATATTGAGGGGTATCACACTAGAAACATAACTGGCAAAACAAATCTTTTGGGGATCATTCATGTTTCTGAAAAGTCTGTGTGTGTGCAGTAAAATGGCTTTTAAGCCCAATTCATTATAGAGCATTGGGAAATATCAATTATAAGACATAATCTTTGTCCCCAACTGTTGGTAGTTTGAACCGAGTCTGCCTCAGTTTACATCAACATTGATTATAACAATACCAAATTGTACTAAAGAATGGTCCTACTCTTGGGAAATAGATGTGGTTTGTCACTTTCAAACAATTCAGAAAAAGAATCGCTAGATAGATACTTATTTACTTGGTAGTTTTGATATGGTAGAATGTGAACAGGTGGCAAATCTATTAATAGTAAGGAATATAAATATGCTCATTGTACTTTTAACATTTCTTTAGATTTGAAAAAATTCCAAATAAGGAGCTGGGGGAGAAAGCTAACAGTACAAGAAGACTACCAGGCATTTTAGAGGGGAATGCCCCAGGCTCCTCTGTTTAAATAGCTACTGTGCCACCTCTCTACTTCCGTAAGGTTTCAACAAGTGGCTTCACTTCTCTTTGCCTTGGTTTCCATGCTGGAAAATAAGAAACCTTCAGAAATTTGATGTGAGGATAAATGGTAATACAGGTAAAATGCTGAGAGTGGTGCCTGACATGCAGTAAGTGCTCAATAAGTAGTAGAAATAGTAATAAATGTGATCATAGCTATTATTATAAGCTATTATTATGTTATTATAAGCTATTTATGCAACTATTAAACTGGGAAGATCTTAAATACAAAAATTGGATTCAATTTGATTGTTATTTTTTTAACTATATTTCTCAGAGTAAGAAGAAGTGAATGCCTTTTAAGAGCAAAAATCAACATTACAATGGCCCCCTTACCCAACTGCTATAAATTGAATTTGAGATAGGCAGCAGTCTTTAATTTTTTTTCCCACCTGGCACATAACTCCCTTTACTCTCCCCTCCCCCAAGTATTCATACAATAAATACCTCCTTAAACCCTCAGGTCTCTCATCAGAACCCAACCCACACCAAATTTAGGGTATCTCCAACAATACAAGTCATGCTTCCATCCCTGTTGCATTGGACTATACTAGATGTACCAGTTCCTGTTTGCTTGGCTTCTGATTTTACTGTTGCCTTGTACTTTTAAAGCTCTCAAACTCAGCAGGGCCACTGGGAGAGAAGAAATCAAATGAAGTGGCTCGCTAGGTACAGTCGATCACACTGAGCACCTTGCTACTGAGAACATAACTGCAGAGACATAGAAGAGACTGCAAAAGCCTCTCCATTTGGAGGCAACAGATGAAACGGAGCACGGGTGTTACCCTTCACTGGCACCTCCCTCAGCATCTTAGTCACCCCACTTTCCTCACACTCCTGCAAAAGCAGTGGGACAGCTAAGTGTAAGGTTTACCAAAAGACAGAGAAGCCAGAAGGAGAAGTGAAATTGCTTGTGTTCAGTTTCAGAGGACCTATTACAAAACTATATATATTATATTTAAAATAAAGCCAAATGGAGAATTAAAATAAAACTAAGCAGGACGAGGTTTAGTACATCCCTTTCACTATATGCATTTGTGATTTCAACATTTCATCCACAGTTGGATAGATTTCTTATTTGTTCTTCTAATAAATATGTACGCAGAACCATCTCAGTGGACAAAAATAAATAAATCTCTGTACATATAACGTAGAAATCGGTGCTAAGTTTCCACTTACACATTTAAAATGTAAAAAATATATTTGTATTTTTTAACATTTTCCCTTAGGAAATTTTGTTCTATTTTACTTCTAAGTAAAACAGACTCCAGCAATAAGCTGCATAATGTTTTCTATTACAACCTGAACAATATTTTAGGTGTTATTTAAACTCTCTCTCATAAATGCTATTTTTGTTGACATACAAGTCATTAAGTATCTAAGCCCAGAATTGCAACGTTAGAATGCTACTCTGACATGGCACCATGGACCTCTCCTTAATATTATAGCACTTAGCAGAACCAGGTTTCAATGGATGGTTCAATTTTTTTAATTCCTGTTAAAGATGGTAGAGTAACCACCTATGTTTATCTTCTCTCTTTACTAAGAACCCAGGAAAAACAAAAGATACAAACCCACAAGAGCAAAGAACAGAAGTGGAGGCATCGGCAGTTGAGAGACATTCAACAGTCTTTTGGAAGATGGAAAGCAAGTGGATGAGGAGTGACTTGTTGAGACAGGCAGAAGTGGACACTGAGGAGAAGACACCGATTCACATCCAAGGACCTCAAGGTGCTTCAAGGCATGGCCTGCCTGACCGTGAATGTACTCAAAAATAAGTCCATAGTCACCAAGTCCCATCCATACTCAGAGATCCCACACTTCCATACTGGGGGAAAGTCTCCAATACGAAAGAGACCTAAATAAACAAACAAAAAAATAAAAACTAGAGGACAGAGAATTAATGCAAGGAACACACAAGGACCTAAAAGTAGTAATAGTAGTAGTACTACTCAAAAAGAAGGAGGAGGAGGAGGAAGAAGAGATAATGAAGATAAGGAAGAAGAGATAATGATTAGCAGATATCTAAAGTTATACATTACCTCATGAGTTTTATTTATTATGTGAAATCTCATAGTTACTAAATGAATACACACACATGTGCACACACTTACATAATCTCATTAAATCTTTGACTATAGGGATGGGAAGGGAACAAGACAAAGATTCACAAGGTCATCCATCAAATACCAAAAAAGAAAAAATCCTCAAACCCCACATATCAAATCCAGGTAATAAGGACTCTCAAACAATGCCATTAACCTTTCTGCTATGATACTTCCCAAAGAGAGAGGCATGTGAAGATACTACAAAATGCTATAAAAAATCAGACAATATGAAAGCATTCATGAGAATTTTTAATAGCTACAGTCAATTTTTTCCCAAGAAAATATCTCAGAATATTCAAAAGGCAAAGATAAAGAGATGGAAATTATGAAAATAAATGGAAAATACTTAAGAAACAATCCAGGTAGCCCAAAATCCTATATTAGAGATAAAGAGCAACAACTACAAAAAGCACAGTAAGGATAACAGCAAAGAAATATTAATACATGTACCAGATCAGAACGGCTTGAACCCAGTTAGTGCCCAGCAGCATAGGATGAAGAGCAGACTTACACCAAGGCACATCCCTTGGAATTCAAACTTCTTGAGATATCATGGACAAAAACAAAATGAAAATTGTGAAAGATTGGAAAAGCCAAGGGAAAAAAATATTAACATGTGGGAAATGAAAGAAAACAACTTTAGTGTGCTGCTCAAAAGCAACACTGTATGCTGGAAACCAAAGGAACCATGCTTTTAAAACTCTGGAAAAGATTTTGACACCCAAGAAAACTATCTAGAGTGTGAGACAGAAAATATTTCAGACAGTTCTTCAAAACTTTTATTTTCATTTAACACAATTGTTTAAGAATTTACTAGGGGATGTGCTGTAGCAAAATAAAGGAGTTAGAAGGAGAGAGACATGGGACCCAGAACATGAGGAATCCAATGCAAAAGAGTGGGGAAATGAAGCCCCAGGGTCAGTGTTTCAACTAGCCAGAATAGGACAGGAAGCTGGAATAGAGAAGATCTCTGAAATGAAAGGGAATCTGTTAAAATGCATAAGCTAAAAACATTTACACTTGGGGGACAGGATCAAGATGGCCGACTAGACACAGGTAGTATGTGCCAGATGGTAAGCAAATGCTCACATTTTGAATAGATCATCTAAGACAGAATTCTAGGATTCACCAGGAAAATGATGGAAAGTCACCAAAAGTGAGTAAGCGGAGGGTTCAGGGCAACTTGCCCCTGGCTAGCAGTCAAGAGAAATACGGGGAAACACTATGAGAGAAGCCCCAAGGGCTCTGCTCTCCAAGGTGAGCTTTTATGATCTTCACTACCAGAGAACCGCTCCCCCCAACCCATGCAGGTCTCAGTCCTAACGTAGGGAGCTGCTTGGAGATTGTACATAGACACTGTTCCACAAAGGGAACTCATGCGGAATCTCACAGGCATCAGAGCCCACAGCAGCCTGAGCCAGATGCTGTTCTGAGAGCCCAGATATCAGGGAACTGCAGGGCACCTGTAACCACTGCATGGCTCTGAGAAGTGATAGAGAAGCCCAAGTGCACCCACACACCTCTGGGAAGGTCCCGACCACCCTGATGTGGGCTGCAAGCAAGACTGAGACATATACAGACAGCATTTTCCATAGTTTCTCTCCCATGCTGCCTGCCTGGGTGGGGCCCCAGCCTTTCTGGTCGCAGGTGCACAACACCATTTGTGAGTTTGACACTGGGTACTGCCCCCGCCTTTGGGCTGGGTTTGGGCTTGATATGGCTGCAGCCCCCACCTGGCTGGGGAGGGGCAGGGAAACCAGGCTTTCCAGCACACATCTGGGACAGTGCCTACCATCCTGCAGCCAGGTGCTGTGGGACCAAGTCTCAAGTGAACTGCACTCCCCACGGTCTCCTGCCAGCACAGCCAGCCCAAGAAGGGCCCCACCCTCTCTGTTCATAGGCCCAGGGTGCCATTTTGGGCGTTTGAATCCAGGCAGTGTCCCATCCTCAGGCTGAATTCAGTCTGATACAGCTTTGCCCAGCTGAGGAGGGACAGGGTGCCCAAGCTCTCCTACACACACCTAGGACAATTCCCACCACCCTGCTACAGACTGAAGTGAGACTGAGATGCAAGTGGATGGCACTCCCTCCAGCATCTTGCTCATGGTGTTTGCCTGGAAGAGGCCCCACCCTCTCTGGTCACAGACCCAAGGTGCCAGTTTGGGAGTTTAAAGCTGGGCAGCCTGGGAAGGAATGTGGAGATGGGGACCTTCCCTCCTCCGACCACCCAATGCTGTGGACAAAGCCACTTCTGCTCCCAAGCACAAGCTTTTGCTGCAAATGAGTGGTGATACAAGCAGTTCTAGGCTTTCGGGGGAGAATACACCTCTAAAAGTACTCTACTTACCATGCCCAGGTTCTGCACTGAGGGTACAATCATTCCCCTCCTCTCAAAGACAGGCAATGTGTTTCTGCAGTTGTCCCAAAGTGGGAATCTCAGCTCCTGGGCCTCTACATCATGGGATCCACAACCAACACTCCCTGGCGCCCGCCTGGGCTGCAGCAGCCTAAGGAGACCAGTGGGTCCCAGGGGAAATATGGGTCTTGGAAAGCTTAGGCATTCAGGGTGGCCCACTTCTAGCTGAAAGGAGGGTGCAGCACACCAAAAGGCCCCTTAGGACAAAGTGGACCAGGGTACCAGTTCCCCACCATTCGGGACCTTCTCTTTCTCCCCTCCTTCACCCAGTGCTGCTGAGGCAGCTGTGGCTGTTTCCACTTGGGACCAGCAGGGTTCCACAAGGGAAGATTAAAACAGGGCACTTAGGAGTGGCTGCCCTGCCTCTAACAGAGAACCTATCACACCTGGGACTCCATGGGGCTTGGGGTGCACTCCCTTCCTTCTAAAAAGCCACAGCAAGTGTGTTTTCATGTTCCCCAAGGACTAAAGCCACCATTTATGCTGACGGAGGGTGGAGCTAGCTGAGATGCCTGTCTCTTCTGGCAGGAGCCCACCCTCCCTGAGGCAAGTCCCTGGCACAACCACACTTCCCCCACCAGAGCATCTTAGCCACAGCCCACAGCCAGTCTGGTAGCCCTGCACACAGCACGTTGAGCTGCCCCCACCACCTCTGCTGCAGCTGGGTCAAGGTGTGAGCTGAAAATCTACGCACTTTTGTACCCCTGAAAGACAGAGACCACTGTCACTGCTGAGAGGAGGTGTGAGTAGCATGTATGTCTGACAGCTGCTGCCTCTGCTAATCTTGTCAAGAGGGTCTTGCCCCTCCTGTTGTAGGCTCACAGTGCATCCACCCCTCTCCTGCCTAAGCATTCTTCTGGAGCAGGAGAGCACCCCACCTCTTACCATCACAGCCAGCACCTGAACTCAGGTAGGCTTCAGGGCAAGTTTGCCCACCCAGTCACATTCTGGTCCCCCATCTAGAGGCCTGGGAACTGGGGATTACCTAACCTAGTCCACCATGACTGGCACCTGAACACTGTCCCAGGGATCTGAGGTCCAACTGATCCAAACTGCCAAGCAACACCACAGTGAGTACCTACCTGTATGAGCTGAAAGTCAGCATATCTCCCCCTCTCTACGCTGAGCAGCAGAGTTCTCAGCAAAGGAGAATAGGTGAACCACAAAGCTATCTATCCTGAGATGAGGAAAGAGGTCCCAGATAAAAAGGAATGATTGATAAAAAAAAAAAAGAAAGAAAATTGAAAACCATAACAAATAAACCAAAAAAAATCAAGACATGAATGAAAAATTCACTACAGAGATAAATAATTTTTAAAAAATAACAACTTCAGGAAATAAAACAGTCATGTAGGGAATTTGAAAATACACCGGAAAGTCTTAACATAGACTAAATCAAGCAAAAGAAGGAATTTCAGAACTTCAACACAAGGCTTTAAACTAAACTATTCCATAAGATCTAGAAGAAAGGAATCCTCCCTAACTTATTCTACAAAGACAGTATCACTCTGATATCAAAGCCAGGAAAGGACACACAGAAAAAGAAAACTACATACCATTATCCCTCATGAACACAGATGCAAAAATCCTCAACAAAATACTAGTAAACTGAATCCAATAGCACACCAAAAAAATAATTCACCATTATCAAGTGGGTTTCATCCCAGAGATGCAAGGATGGTTCAACATACACAAATCAATAAATGTGATTCACCACATAAACAGAATTAAAAACAAAAAAAAACATATGATCATCTTAATAGATGCAGAAAAAGCATTTGATCAAATCTAGCACCCCTTCATGATGACCCTTAGCAAAGTATGCCTAGAAGGAACACACCACAAAATTATAAAAGCCATTTATGACAAACCCACAGTCAGCATCATACTGAAGGGGTAAAGTTGCAAGCACTCCCCCTAAGAACTGGAACAAGACAAGGATGCCGACTTGTCACCACTTCTATTCAACATAGTACTGTAATTCCTAGCCAGAGCAATCAGGGAAGAGAAAGAAATAAAGGGCACCCCAATCATAAAAGAGTAAGTCAAATCTATCCCTGTTTGCCAACAATATGATCTTACACCAAGAAAACTCTAAAGACTCCTCCAAAAGTCTCTTAGAATTGATAAATGAATTCAGTAAAACCTCAGGTTACAAAATCAATGTACACAAATTGGTAGCATTTCTATACACTAATAACAACCAAGCTAATAATCAAATCAAGAACTCAATCCCATTTACCCATTTACAGTAGCTGCAAAAAGAAAATCTTAGAATATATTTAACCAAGGAGGTGAAAGACCTCTACAAGGAGAACTATAAAACCCTGATGAAAGAAATAATAGATGACATAAACAAATGGAAAAGCATTCCATGCTCATGGATTGGAAGAATCAACATTGTTAAGATGTCCATACTGCCCAAAGTGATCTATAGATTCAGTGCAATTCCTATCAAAATATCGAAGTCATTTTTTCACAGAATTAGAAAAAAAAACCTAAAATTCACGTGAAACCAAAAAAGAGCACAATAGCCAAAGCAATGCTAAACAAAAAGAACAAATCTAGACGCATTACATTACCCAACTTCGAATTAGTCTGCAAGGCAACAGTAACCAAAACAGCATAGTACTGGTATAAAAGTAGACACACAACCAGTGGAACAGAATAGAGACAGAATTAAAGTGAAATACCTACAATCAACTGATCCTCAACAAAGCAGACAAAAGCATACAATGGAGAAAGGACACCCTATTCAATAAATGGTGCTGGGAACATTGGATAGCCTCATGCAGAAGAATGAAGCTGGATCCCTCTCTCTCACCGTATATAAAAATGAACTCAAGATGGATTAAAGACTTAAATGTAAGACCTGAAACCATAAAAATATTCGAAGAAAACCTAGTAAAACTATCCTTGACATTGGTCTAGGTAAAGAACTTATGACTAAGACCTCAAAAGCAAATATAACAAAAACAAAAATGAATAAATGGAACTTAATTAAACTAAAAAGTTTCTGCATAGCAAAAGACAAAATCAATAAACAGACAACCTATGGAATGGGAGAAAATATTTGCAAGTTATACATCTTTCACAGGCCTAATATTAAGAATTTATAAGGAACTTAAATCAAGAGAAAAACAAATAAGCCCATTAAAAAGTGGGCAAAAGATATGAACAGATATTTTTCAAAAGAAGAGAAACAAATGGCTAATAAACATATGAAAAAAATGCTCAACATCACTAATCATTAGGGAAACACAAGTTAATACCACAATGAAATACCACTTTACCCCTGTCAGAACGGCGATTATCAAAAAGTCAAAGAATGAAAGATGTGGGTGCGAATGCAGTTAAAAGGGAACACTTACACACTGTTGGTGGGAATGTTAATAGTACAACCTCTGTGGAAAACAGTATGGAGATTTCTGAAAGAACTAAAAGTAGATCTACCATTCAATACAGCAATCCCACTATTGGAGATCTACCCAAAGGAAAAGAAGTCATTTTATTAAAAACACACTTGTACCCACATATTTATCACAGCACAATTCCACAAAGTTATAAAACCAACCTCAATGTCCACTAACTGATGAGTGGATAAAGAAAATGTGGTGTGTGTGTACACACACATACCATTAGGTACTACTCGGCCATCAAAAAGAATGAAATAATGTCTTTCACAGCAACTTGGATGGAGCTGTAGACCATTATTCTAAGTGAAGTAACCCAGCAACAAGAAACCAAATACTGCACATTCTCACCTATAAGCAGGAGCTAAGCAATGTGTATGCATGGTCATATAGAGTGACTTAACAGACATTGGGGACTCAGATGGGGAAGGGTGGGAGGGGTTGTGGGATGAAAAATTACCTATTGGGTACAATGTACACTAGTTAAGTAATGGGTATATTAAAATCCTAGAATTCTCCAGTAAGAAAAACAAAACTTACACATGAAAATAAACAAAGCAGTTAGAAACAGGAAAACTGTCCAAGAAAGGAAACATTATGTATTAACAGGAGTTTAATATATAATATCTAAAATTGACGTATCAGTAAATCAGAGTATAGTCATATTGTTTAGAAATTCAATGTTGGCCGGGCGCGGTGGCTCACGCCTGTAATCCTAGCACTCTGGGAGGCCGAGATGGGCGGATCGCCCTGAGCTCAGGAGTTCGAGACCAGCCTGAGCAAGAGCGAGACCCCATCTCTACCAAAAATAGAAATTAATTGGACAGCTAAAAATATATATAGAAAAAATTAGCCGGGCATGGTGGTGCATGCCTGTAGTCCCA
>RJWJ010010232.1:0-47565 GCA_004363605.1 Indri indri
TGTAAGCTTTTCCATTGATAATTTCAGTAAAGATTTAAAAGAGGATTTACTGTATACTCTTAAGCGACGGGGACCCAGTAGTAGTAAACAGCTGTTAAAGTCTGATGTTAACTACCAGTGTTTATTTTCTGGCCACGTGCTTCATTTGAGAGGTGTTTTGACTGCCCAGCCCCTGGAAGATGAAAGAGGCAATGTGTTCCTATGGAATGGAGAAGTCTTTAGTGGAATAAAGGTTGAAGCTGAAGAGAATGATACTCAAATTATGTTTAATTATCTTTCCTCTTGTAAGAATGAATCTGACATTTTGTCACTCTTCTCAGAAGTCCAAGGTCCTTGGTCTTTTATATATTATCAAGCATCTACTCATTATTTATGGTTTGGTAGGGATTTTCTTGGTCGCCGCAGCTTGCTTTGGCATTTTAGTAATTTGGGCAAGAGTTTCTGCCTCTCATCAGTTGGTACCCAAACATCAGGAGTGGCAAATCAGTGGCAAGAAGTTCCAGCGTGTGGAGTTTTCAGAATTGATCTTAAGTCTCCTACCATTTCCAGATGTGTGGTATTAAAATTGTATCCTTGGAAATATACTTCTAGGGAGAATATTGTTGAAGAATGTGTTAATAGCCTGACTCAGATATCAGCAGACTTACCAGCATTTGTATCAGTGGTAGCAAATGAAGCCAAACTATATCTGGAAAAACCTATTATCCCTTTAAATATGTTGTTGCCACAAGCTCCATTGGAGACTCATTGCGGTAATATTTCCAGCATCCCAACTACAAGAGAGACACTTCAGGTCTTTCTTGCTGATGGACACACGAAGGAAGTAGTTCAGCAGTTTATTGATGTCCTGAGTGTTGCAGTCAAGAGACGTGTCTTGTGTTTACCTAGGGATGAAAACCTGGCACCAAATGAAGTTTTGAAAACTTGTGAAAGGAAAGCAAATGTTGCAATCCTATTTTCTGGGGGCATCGATTCCATGGTTATTGCAACCCTTGCTGACCGTCATATTCCCTTAGACGAACCAATTGATCTTCTTAATGTAGCTTTTATGACTGGAGAAAAGACCGTACCAACTAACTTTAACAAAAGAAGGAGTAAACAGAAAAATCATTGTGAAATACCTTCTGAAGAATTCTCTAAAAATGTTGCTGCCACTGATGGTGCCAGTCCTGATAAACAATTCAATGTACCAGATCGAATTACAGGAAGAGCAGGACTAAAAGAACTACAAGTTATTAACCCTTCTCGAATTTGGAATTTTGTTGAAATCAATGTTTCTCTGGAAGAACTGCAGAAATTAAGAAGAACTCAAATATGTCACTTAATTCAGCCCTTGGATACAGTTTTGGATGATAGCATTGGCTGTGCAGTCTGGTTTGCTTCTAGAGGAATTGGTTGGTTAGTGACCCAGGATGACGTGAAATCATATCAGAGCAGTGCAAAGGTATGGCATGGTATTTCTGCTCATAAGAAATTTCTGAGACCTAATTTTGACCCTTACAGCTTTTACTAGAATAGAGTATATTTTAGTTGTATTTAAAATACAACATAAGGCATATGACTTCTTTAAGAATTGGGCATATTTTACTATTTTGTGACTTTATCTGGTGGTTTTTCTCCGAAAGTATTATCTTTAGGGCTACAATTGTTTAAGCTTTTCTTTTATCTTAGTTATTTTCTTTACTGTACAGTCAATAACATTTTTATATGGATCTCTTTAAACTTTATAGGTAGTTCTCACGGGAATTGGTGCAGATGAGCAACTGGCAGGTTATTCTCGTCATCGTGTCCGCTTTCAGACACATGGGCTGGAAGGATTGAATAAGGAAATTGCGATGGAACTGGATCGAATTTCTTATAGAAATCTTGGTCGTGATGACAGAGTTATTGGTGATCATGGAAAAGAAGCAAGGTAATTCTAACTATTTGAATGTTGTTAGGGTATTTTTGTAAAACCAACAGATTGGAAATGGAGACTTTTAAGTTCCTTTTCTTTTTGGAGACTGTTCAGATGAGTAACAGGAGCAGCAGTAATAGCTTAGCTTTATATTACACTCAGACAGTTAGAAGCAAAGCTGGGAGGAAGCAGGGAGCCATTGTTTTCCAGAATTCATTCTCTGAGAAATGTCTTTTCAGTAATTTTCAAAAGTGACACAATGACATGATTTGTTTTTAAGAATGCAATGAAAAAGACTATAAAAGTAAAACTGAGATAGTGAAATACTAAGGGAAGGTAGTTAAAGGGTTTTGTTTTATTTAAAATGTTTGCTTTCCTCCCAATAAGGGTGTCAGCTCCACGTGCAAGCTTGTCTCCTCCAATGTTGTAGAACCTAGCTTTGTCTCTGTAGGTATTTCTGTATGTATAGATCCATACCGATTTGAGTGGTGGTCCTAATACTGGATTTCCCTCTGCTATATGATTTTAGAACGCAATTTAGTCTTATGTTGCAGATTGTATAAAACCTTCACCAGAGATCAAGAAATTTTCATGTATGTATTCTTTTTTAGTCTCACGGGTTTATTTTTACCTACATCATATTTCTGATGGCAGTAAACAAGTGCAGTACTTAAATAAAACTTTCTAAAGCATTAAGGATAAAGGAAGATATAACATTTAGTTATAAAGAGCAAAAAAACTCTGTTCAAGTAGGCTAATTTATTAAGTGGTAGTTTATTACAAAGGTATAAGCATGCAAAAATAGGGAATCTAAGTAAGCTTCATGGGAATTGAAACATCATACTGTACCTACTCTCTCTTTCTGCAACTTCGTTGTTTTCTGGTCTCTACTTCAGTCTTTCCCTTGTTCCATGACTCATGGTTGCCTTTAGACAGTTGTCACTCTTATGTTTACAGTCCTGATGCATGTAAAATTTTGACTACTGTGTCATTATTCTGCCATAATTTTGAACATTTCATTATAAAGAGATAACTAATATCATAATACAAAGTCTGTAAACTGTTTGCCCTTTAAAGGATGTAAGAGAGAAAGAGAGAGAGATGGAGCAGGAGAGAATGAAAGAGAAAGAAATTCAGTCTGTCATTTCAGCTAGGTCAGAGAGAAGGGAATTTATTTTATCTACTAAAAGCACTTCTAAAGGCCCCATATGAAAGTATTAAGTGTCTTGACATACATATTAACAGTAATCTATTGATTAGATTCTCTATTTAAAATTGCTTTTACAATTAATTCTTTACTCTCTCCATTCTCTCTACTCAAGCTAGAATAAAATGTAATGAAATGGAAAAATTGGTATAACTGTATTGCATTTTAAGGAATTGATGTAGGGGGTGGGTGTTAAAGTATTTTAAACAAAAAGAACAGAATTTTATAGAAATTGGGGAAGCCAAAAGGGCACAAATATTTTGTTCTGTTCAATGTATATGTCAACATTTAATCAGCTTAAATGTAATTAAACAATTTTGATACCATGAAGTTTTAACACAAGTGTTTCACAACTTCAGGTTTGTGGAGCCCTTCTATATTGGTTTCATATCCCTACAGTGTCATTTCTTTAGACATGATAAAGATCAGACACAGATTGAATAGTTAAGATCATTCTTGTTTTCAAAGCCCCCCAAAGATTCCTTGTGAAACAATTTGAAATTATTTCTTGACATCATAGGCCTAATTTATTTACTGAGACTTAGACTTTTTTAGCATACATATTAACATTGGTCATGTACTATGAAACACTGTTTTAAATATGATTAAATTTTAGCTATAAAATTGTGTAAAAATTATACCATTGATTTTATTTTTACATAGTGGTTATATTATCTATTTATTTTAGATTTCCTTTCCTGGATGAAAACGTTGTCTCCTTTCTAAATTCCCTACCAGTCTGGGAAAAGGCAAACTTGACTTTACCCCGTGGAATTGGTGAAAAACTAATTTTACGCCTTGCAGCTGTGGAACTTGGTCTTACCGCCTCTGCTCTTCTGCCAAAACGGGCCATGCAATTTGGATCAAGAATTGCAAAGATAGAAAAGAATAATGAAAAGGCATCTGATAAATGTGAAAGGCTCCAAGTCATTTCCTGAGAAAACCTACCTATTGAAAAGTAGATTAAATCATAATATGATTTCACAATGTAACAATACTGAATGAGAGTTACATAAAAATAAAATACTGTGCTGTTTATTAATGTAATGGTTTTAAAGTTCATTTAGGTGAATTTTTACTTTTCCTGTCACAGAGCTGCCAAAACCATGGCATTTCCCAAATGATTGGCCTGTCTTTTGTGATTCGTAATGAACCCCTTTGATCACACCTGAGTTTATTATGGTAGTGAAGTGACTTAGATTGAGATCTCTAGGGAGCCTCAGGATGGGGCTGGTCACCAATAACTAAAGTGTCTTTGAGTTCTGCCAGCAATTCTCACAAATTATTGAACCTGAGTAGGCGGTTGTGGGAACCCCCAATTTATAGCTGGTCTGCCAGAAACCCAAGAAGCCCAGACTTGGAACTGGCATCTGAAGTGGGGGCAGTCTTGTAGGACTGAGCCCTTAAATTGCAGGATCTGACACTAACTCCAGGAAGATAGAGTCAGAATTGAATTAAATTGTAGGGCACCCAGCTGATGTTCAAAGAGCTGGAGAATTGCTTGGTGTGGAAAAAAAGCACATATCTGGTGTCAGAAATACTGTGTATGTGTGAAGAGAGTCTTTCCCCCCAGACTAATTCTCTTTATGGTAGCCGCTCTCCCATGTCCCTGAAAAGCTACTTCTCCAATTCTTTACTTGGATATCTCTTTTTCATCTTCCAGGCTCGGCTTAACAGGCCACTTCCTCAGGGCAGCCTTTCGCCACCCCTGGTCTAGCTTAACTTTCATTCATACGCTGTCATTGCATCTTATATTCGTCACATTCTTAAATATGCCTGTAAGCTCCCTGGGATTTTGTGTCTGCCCTGCTTTCTAGAGTCCCCAGCCCCTTAGCACAGTGCCTGGCTCATAATAGGTATTCCATAAACGTTTGTTGAATGAAAGAATGATAATGGCGATGGGATTCCAACTCGGGACTACCTCAAAGCCTGGCGCTTTCGCCTCTGCTACTCTATTTATTGTCGTTTTGTTTTAATAGAGACAAATAGAGTAGCACAGTGCCCAGAGCATGAGGCTGGACTGCGTTCCAGAGCGGGGTCGGGGAGGAATTTGAGCAGTGGTGGAGGCGCGACGCCTGCTGGACACGCTGCAGCCGGAAGCCCTGCGGTTCCCAGCGTCCGCCCGCGGGCTCCCGCTCACGAGCGGCGCGGCCACCCCGGGGTCCCGGGGACCAACGGCTTCGACCCACGCCCGGGCGGCGGCGGGAGTCCGCAAGCGAGGCCCGGGGGTTCCCAGGAGGGCCCAGCGGCTACGGTGGGGCAACAGGGCGAAAAGTCCTGAAAGCTCCTCTCAGATCCCGCCCGAGCGTCTCCCTGCTCGCGGGTCCTGACGGCAGGTTCAAGGCCCAGCGAGAAGCCACCCAAGGCGGTGGCAAGGGTCCCTGGCTCCTGGGAATACTACTGGAACAGCGTGGACGCAGTTTCCCTCTCCTGGACTAGAAAACAATCGTTTTAAAGTAGGTTCCTTCTTTTTCCTTGTTCTTTCGCCTTTCCCGTGCCGCGGTGGACGCGAGCTGCTAGTGGACATAGGTCTTGGGCTTGAGTATGGACAGACCTGGATTCTGGTTCTGAAAGGTGTGAAACGTCAGGCATGTCCTGTAACCTCCCTATTCTCCATTTCTGCGACTGTAAAGTGGGCATAACAACAACCCTAGCTCATCTGGGTTCTCAAGTGTGGTGCCCAAACTAGCAGCGTCAGCATCACCTGTAACTTTACAAAAAGGCAAATTCTCTGGCCTACTCCAACTGGCTGAATCAGAAACTCTGGGGTGGGATTCAGCAATTTGTGTTTTAACAAGCCCCAGGTGATTTTGATGCAAGTTAAATTTTGAGAACTGCTGTATAATGAAACCAATTAAATTAAATCAGTAAAACTATTATGTATAACAGCCTGGCTGGCCTGGTTTGTGGCTCACACCTGTAATCCCAGCACTTTGGGAGGTGGAGGTGGGCGGATTGCTTGAGGTCAGCAGTTTGAAGCTGCAGTGAACTATGATGACGCCACTGCACTCTAGCCCAGGCAACAAAGCAAGACTCTGTCTCCAAAAAATACATAAATAAATAAATAACATTTCTTTTTCACAGACTTCTTAGTATCTTTTGACTTTTTTCAAAAAGCAGAACAATGATTAATGTTAAAGGTTTTACAATTTTAATTCAAATTTCAGCTTTCTTATGTTGCAACTAGTTTGAGATTGAAAATGTAATGGTTGACTATAAAAAAATTAACCTTATAAAGATGAAAGGTACATATTTATTTCTAGAAAAATCCAGTTTCGTTGCCATGGCAAAATTTATTGATCATCTTTCCCTTTTTATTCATTGCAGAAACTTCAAAAAGGACATACTAGATTGAATTAGGAATGTTAAGATTGCCCAAAAAAGGATTAACTAAATTTGATCAAATTCAAGATGAAGAGACCTACCTGGAAAATTTATCAGTTCAGAGAAATGCTTCTGCTTTTTTTGAAAAATATGATCGGAGTGAAGTACAAGAGTTACTAACTACTGCACTGGTTAGCTGGTTGTCTACCAAAGAGGATGTTCACTCTCAACTAGACATCCGGTGTGAAATTATGAGTCAAATGAATAATGTAGGCTTCTCCACTGCAATCCTACTAATGCCTGTGGACCCTACTGCCCTGTTAGACTATAGAGAAGTCCATCAGATCATAAGGGAGTTGGCTATTGGAATTTACTGCTTAAATCAAATCCCTTCAATCAGTTTGGAAGCTAATTATGATCAGAGTTCTTCTTGCCAGTTACCTCCAGCTTATTATGATACCAGAATTGGACAAATTCTGATCAACGTTGACTATATGCTGAAAGCACTGTGGCATGGAATATACATGCCCAGAGAAAAACGAGCTAGATTCTCAGAATTGTGGCGTACCATCATGGACATTGACCCAGATGGGAAACCTCAAACAAGTAAAGATATTTTTGCAGAGTTTAGTTCAGCAGGTAAGAGATTTAACACTTCTTAATTATTTTTATTAGAAGCCATTTTTTTAAATTTAAAGGTAATGTATCTGTGATCAAGATGATGCCAGGAGCTTTGTGAAGATCTGAGCTCCATGGAGGTTAAGGATCAGCAGGAGTGGGTAGAGTTTCCTACAGTATTAGAGCCTTGACAATACTGACAAAAATTGGATTTGCTTTTCCTTCCTTTCTACAAATTTACCTGGGGCTCTACTGGAGAGGAGGTGGGAGTGATGAGCCATAATTCCAAATAGACATGTGCCAAACTGGTAAGGAAAAAATGAGCCCTTTTTAGATTCAGATATCTAGATGGAAACTTCCATTATAGAAGAAAGAGGCAAAGAGGCTGACCATATAGAGAATAACATGCCCGTGATGGATGCTATGGACAGACAGCTATAGAGATG
This sequence comes from Indri indri, assembly GCA_004363605.1. Lineage (NCBI taxonomy): Eukaryota > Metazoa > Chordata > Mammalia > Primates > Indriidae > Indri > Indri indri. Next base: position 7,493 of record RJWJ010010232.1, read on the forward strand.
GCTCAGCAGCTCCTCCTCCAGCAAGGATGTCAGCAGGCACCCCATGTCGACAGGACCCAGGAGCATACTCTGCAGAGCCCTGGACATTTCACAAGAATGATAATGGACCCTCCTTTGTAGCGGAGGTAACCCAACAAGTAAGCAAAGCCCTACACCTAGAATAGAAATTACGTACATCTTGGAATTGATACAAGAAACCCATCTAAAGCGAAACAGGATGTTGCCGGTTGCCCTCCTCTGGATAAGGATAGCCCTTTACAAGCAGGCTTAAGTTAAGCCCCTAAAAAAAACAGTTTATGAGGGACCCTAGCACCCCAAGTTAAGTATGGTAATATAACCATAAGTAAAAGAGAATGGAGGAAAACAATAAGTCAAATGAGTGGGTCAGGTGCTAACCACTGTACATGAGTTTACCTGTTTCAGGTCCCTGCTCCAGTTGGAAACAGAGAAGTAGGAGGGACCCTATGAAGTACCTCTAGCAACTCACACCCCAATGAAATTGTCAGAGGTGAAACCTTGGGTCCATCATACCAAAGTAAAGAGGTATAGCCCCCAGTGGAGGGACCGGCCTTTAGGCAATCTAAAGTAAAAAAGAAAAAATGAAAAAGAAAAAAATGAAAATGATGTTTGTGCTTAAAAAAATAAATAAGCCACCCAGTCTATGCTATTTTGTTATAGGAGCCCACATGGATTAAGACAGGATGGAAGAGAGGTGAGCGTATCCACTGGCTCCTGTCCCCGCTTGGTCAGAGGTTACAAGGGGTTTCACTTCCTCACACTTTCAGATTTGTTCAGACATCAGAATAGCTGGAGGATTTCCATCACAAGTCCAACGCGGTGGTGGCAGGGAAGCTGCAGGGCAAAAATAAGAGGCATGTGGTGCATCTAAGGCAAGGTGCAGTCAGGTTAAATCTGTGTGGCGCTAGTGGATGCAACAAGTGAAGTCTAAAAATGCAGTCTGAAAGGATGAAAGGTAGGAAACAAAAGGTGTCTGATACACAGTGTGACTCACAGGAACTTGACCGCAGCCCTTTCCTCCGAGCTTAGTGTTTGAGGTTAGGGAGCAGACCACCTCTCCACTGGCGTGGCCAGAGAGCTGGTGTCCGAGCCTTGTAGTTGCAGCTGTATGATGGCAAGCTAGCAGCATAAATTGCTACATTATCATTCACATTTGGGAAAACAGCAGCTCCTCTCTTGGTATAACTAACAGGGAAACTGGGTTTAAACCTTGCATTGTTTAAGGCCTGTGATTGCCTTAAACAATGTGCTGCAGTGGATTTCCAAGGAACTGTGCAGGAAGCCAGCTCCTTTTCTGGGAGGGCAAACTGCTGGGAATGAACGTTGGCCAAGTTAGCATTTTCTTCTCAGGCAGCTTTGCACTGCACAAGACCACAGCAGCACCATTCTGAAAAAACAGTAGCAACAGTAGTAGAGAATAGAGCACACCAAAAATCTGGTCATATTATCCAGTTTTCTGAGAAGGGATTTTAATTAGGGTGGATCCCTTGATCTGACTAATTTATGGATTCTTGGGCTCTTTACAGAAGGTTTGGGGAACAGAGGAAAGAAGAAAAAGACTCGTGATAGCAAAACGGGTGGGAAACTTTTAATTGAAATACTAAAAAGAAGATGGGACCTTATTTATTAATATTAATAATATCAAGCTAGTAACATGAAACACGGTTATTTTCTTTTAGGCCTCTGTTCATTCCCTGTCCTGTATCTGGAGTGCCTTCTCCCTGCCCACCTCACCACACTCTTCTACATTCTTCCCCAGGTTATTGCTACTCAGTTTTTGACACTTGATTCACACACTGCCTCCTCTATTAGGACTCTACAGTGCACACTGTACTTTGCACAGAAGATACTTTGTATTTTGTATTGAAATTATTGGCTACATCTCTGTCTTCCTTATTAGACCTTAAGGTCCTCTTTGAGAGCACAGAAAATTGTCTTTTTTTGTTTTTAAAAAAATTCTCAGCACCTTATACAGTGCTTAGCACATAGTAAACTTTCAATGCATGTCAAAATTAAATGGTTAACAACAGATAGAATGTAAGAGAAAGGGAACTGAAGGAGACTCAGGTCTGTAGTTTGAGACACTGATAGATAAATAGCGCCATTAACTGAGATAGGGAATAAAAGAAGAGCAGATTTGGTGAAAGAGAAAAGATGAATTTAGTTTTGGAGTGCTGCTGTAACATTCCAGGAAAGGTATTTATTAGGCATTTAGAAATAAACTGGAGTTCAGTAGCAAAAGCAGGGTAGGAGATGACATTAAAAGAAATTAGCATGGAAGGCAAAGCAATGGAATGTTCTGTTTCCCTTCCCTCATCCTCCAAGTTTAGTTTTATCCAATTTTTGATTAAATCCTTTTTCATTATTTACTTTATCATGACTTTGTACATATTCTTCCCAACTGATTTATGTAATATACAATGATCACAATTCCTTTCTTTATTAACTTTATTTTTTATGGCACGAACAATTGTGTCATTTAAAAAAAAAAAAAAAAGTAGCCAGGTTTTCCATGTACGTACTAATATAATTCAGTCCCAGACTTTTGGACAGAAATATCAAACTCCTCTCTATAAAAATGGAACATTGAATCGTTGGAACCGATTGTTCTCTTAGCCTCCTGTAGGGCCCCCCACCTCCATCCCAGTCGTTCCGGTGTCTGTCTTCCACCTGAGGCTCTGTTCACCTGTCTGGCATCCTTGCAGCTTGCTCTCATTTAGGAGTGAGGCAGGAGCAGGGCTTACTGACTGGTAGACCACACTATAGGGTGATGAGGAGGAAACCCTCATGTTTCCCTGGGTTATATCTGTAAAGATACTGCCCTGCTTGAAGGGAGGGCAATGAGTTTAGGGCCAATGGAGGGGAAAGGTCAGTGGATCTCCCTGTTCAGCACTCAGACTCCCATTTAACCCTTACTATCAGCACACCTTCCTCTCCGGGCCCTCAGCTGTGCTTTGTGGCCCCTTTAGGGAGGAATAGGGGAGGAGCTGTGCTATCTGGGGAAGAAGATCTAGAGATCTAAAGGCACCTTTATCAGACTTTGAACCTATCCTGCTTCCTCCCCCGTCCCCATTCTTACACCACAACCTGGCCTTCACAGCCTCCAGGTGATGCTTCCAATTTCTAAGCCTTCATTTGGTTCTGTGGTGAGAACTGATGGGCTCCCACCCACCCCAAGCCACAAAGTTTTAGTGGTATCAACAATCCTCTGGCTTGTATTTAGACTGTTTTAAGCTGTCAAAATTCCTCTCATTTCTTCATAATCCTCTTTATGATTTATCTTTTTTCGCAAAAGGGAGATGAATTATAGTGGCCATTTAAAAAGCCCAAGATTTCAAGCTCAGAGCTTTGCTTAAAAAAAAATAAAATAAAATGAAACAAAAAAATGAAAAGTCCAAGAGTATTCTGCCTTTTTTATAGATTTGAGGAAGAAAAAAGGAAAAAGAAAGGCAGGGGCACATTGAAGTATCATTCATACTTTGAAGCACCTATATTTCAAACTCTACATTTTCTACAGTCAAGTTTCATGACCCCAAGCAGTTTCTCAAGTCTAAATTAAGTATAACATTGTAGATGTAACTATCTTAAAAGACAATTTGACACCAAGAAAGTCCTTAATTTCATCGTAAATGACAAGGAAATGTAGCATAGGAAATTTGTCATTTAATATAGAGTAAAATCAAGTTCTAATTCTTATTTGTAAAATCATGATTACTTAGCAGGCAGGTTCTTTGTTTATTATGTATGTCTAGCTTCTAGCTTCTCTTGTCAGCAAAAAGAAGAGATTTATAACATTGGGCTTGAAAAAGCAAGTTATACTTTTGGCCCAAGCTAGAAGCTGATTCCCTGCTTAAAAAGAGATCACATTTTCTATTTTTTCTTTTTTCTTTTTTTTCCTTTTCAGAGACAGGGATCTTGCTCAGTTGCCCAGGCTGGGTGCAGTGGTGCAATCATAGCTCACTGCAGCCTCGAACTCCTGGGCTCAAGCAATCCTCCCACCTCAGCCTCCTGAGTAACTGAGGCTACAGGCACCTGCCACCATGTTCGGCTAAGTTTTCTATTTTTTTGTAGAAACAGAATTTCACTGGTCTCAAACTCCTGGCCTCAAGCGTATTCCTGCCATGGCCTCCCAGAATAATTTTTTTTTAATTTATTTTTTGTAGAAAAGGGATCTGGATGTATTGCCCAGGCTGGTCTCAGACTCCTGGCATCAAGCTATCCTCCCATCTTAGCCTCCCAAAGTGCTAGGATTGTAGATGTGAGCCACCATGCCCAGCCAAGATCACATTTTCTTATAGTTCTTCCATATTCTTCTTGATCAAAGATGGGACTTATGATGTGTATCCATGGTATTATGTTTCTTTCCTACAAAAAGAATGGAAATCTGTCCTTTTAAATTCCACAAGCTCCCATCTTTCTTCACTCTGTTTAATAATCCACTCATGTGCCTGCTCTTTAGCTTACACAATTTTATTGGCATCCCATTATTCCTTTGCTGTCATGTTAGTAGGATTTCAAGATGAAACCCTGTGTTCAATCTTCTATATTTACCCAGAAGCCTAGTATGAAATTTTCACTATCTAAGATCTTTCTTTTTTACTGTGAAGGTTTGATCGATATTACAAAGGATCCAGACTTTAATGGAATTTACGATGAAGATATGAATGAAGATCCAACATATGATCCCAATAGCCCTGAAGAAAAAGAAGTATTTATGAAATATGCTGAAAATATCATGTTAAAGTTGACATTCAGTACCACACAAATTCAACAGTATGAAAATGTCTTTATATTCGAAACAGCCTATTGGCTTACTAACGCTATAAAATATAATCAGGATTATCTTGACATTTGTACCTACCAGAGACTACAGCAAAGATTATATCTTCAAAAAAAGATTATTCAAAAACACTTTGAGAAGAAAAATGAAATAAAAAGAGGAATAGGATACCTAAAGTTAATATGTTTTCTGATTCCATTTCTACTGAGTTTAAAAAAGAAAATGAAAGTTCCATATTTAAGTAGTCTGCTTCCACCTTTTTCAGGTAAGAGTATCACCAAAAATCAAATATAAAACATAGGTATATATTCAATCTATATTTAAATTCAATATTGTTTCTAGTATGTGGGTCCAGGCAGTAACCTGCGTAACCTGTTAGAAAAAACAAAATTCAGTGTCTCCAATGTAATTAAGAAGACTTGGTATATGTACATAGTACTTTGTATATATTTATATCATTTATAAGGGCTCCCGAAAGGCTTAAAATAAGTTCTTAGTGAATAGGAAAATATGCCATACCCATTATGGGACAATACTGTGAATATACTATGTCTCATCCAAATTCCTTTATAAATTCAGTGCACTTCTGTTCAAAATCCCTGTTGTATTTTTCATTAAAGTTTACATAACACATTGATTCTAAAATTAATATGGAATAGGAAAGGATAGTGAATGGGCTTACATTTCTGAAAAAGAGATTGAAACATATTAAAACTACAGTAATTAAGTGAAGGTTGTATTGGCACTGTAATAAATAGAGCAAGGAAAGAGAATAGAGAGCTGAAATAGGGCCATACATATATGGAATTTGACAGGACTTCAGTGCAAACTCTTAATCCTACCAGATTAGCACACAATTTATATACTTTCATTGTTGCTCAAGCATGTAGGCTAATTATAATGGGGTTTTCTATTCAGGTGGCAAATTTTAAGTGGAAATTTTGTAAATCATTTAGTGAAAATTTGTACCATAAGAATTCAGATGGTACAAAGAGTGTGATGCGCACCATCCAGGGGATGGCCACGCTTGAAGCTCAGACTTGGGTCGGGGGGGAGGCAAGGGGCAACATACGTAACCTAAACATCTGTACCCCCATAATATGCTGAAATAAAAAAAAAAAGAATTCAGATGGTGAAGATGATCCATATCTGTGAAATATTAAAAATAGAATCATGACAGTGTTTGTCCCTTGGGTGGTAGGAACCATGTATGGAACTGGGAGGACCTTGCTTAAAGAGAACATTAGCTATATCTGTAATGTAGTATTACTTAAATTATTGGAAACAAATATGATTAAATGTTAATAGTTAATTCTAGGTGGTGAGATGAGGGTATATATTATCTTTGTACTTTTTTCTACCTTTTACATTTCTTAAAATATATACCTTATATTGATGAAACCATATTCTACCAACCAGTCAAAATATTGAATAATTTTAAACCTTGCTGGGATTTGAGACAATTTTTTTAAAATAAGTTACATGTGCTTTCATTACTTTTCTGAAATATGGGCCGGTTATTTTTGTTATGTGACAAATGCTTATCTATTTCTTTATAGTGTCTCTTTTTATCTAAACTAGCTAAGGTAGGTTTTTTTTTATTTCACCAAAGTTTCTCCAAGACACAGAGCTTTAAGTCTTTTCTGATAATTGACAGTAAGGTATTAGTCTTGAGCTTACTCATAAAAATCAGTTAGTAGAATAACGTTTTGGGCCATGTGCAGTCATTCACACCTGTAATCCTAGCACTCTGGGAGGCCAAGGTGGGAGGATCACTTGAGCTTGGGAGTTAGAGACCAGCCTGAACAAAACCGAGACCCCCATCTCTACTAAAAATAGAAAAAATTAGCTGGGCATGGTGGGGTGCACCTGTCGTCCCAGCTACTTGGGAGGCTGAGACAGGAGGGTTGCTTGAGCTCAGGAGTTTGAGGTTGCTGTGAGCTGATACCACTGTACTCCAGCCAGGGCGATGTAACAAGACTCTGTCTCAAAAAAAAAAAAAAAAAAGTAGAATAATGTTTTAACTATACTTTTGAAATGTTTGTACAATGAAACTTCAGAAAATGCCCAAACTGTATGTTATAAATATATTTTAGTGTTCAAAATATTTATATACATTAACAGCATAAATAATTTTATGGACTATAATTACTCAGATTTTAATTTCATGTGGAATTTTCTTTGTTTGCATGAATTAGAATTTAGATCCCCAAAATATGATTGTACACGTGCTGTTTACCTTTTAACTAAAAGTTTGTTTTCCTTTTTGGAGATGACAAGGTCAAGACAGAGCGAGAATTGCCTCCATTTATTTATGGACGAGATTTTAAATGCCAGCATTTTCACTACAATGAGAATAAATATTTTCATGTTCATGGAGGAATTGAATTTGATATCGGCACCTCTCCAATTGAGAATGCTTTGGAAGATTTTAAGGTTTAAATTATGATCATTTCTGAGATGGTTTGTCATTTCACAACTCTTTTATCCTATTCTCCAACCAGAATGAGCCTCTGTTGGTACAGGCAGTAGGCAGATCTCCAAATTATTATTCTCACAATTCACTAGTTTTTTCATATATTATTTTAACATACATGAATTAAGTGCAACTATATGTAAGGTACTGCATTGGATGTCAGAAATAAAATGATAAATAAGCTACCATCCTCACAGAATTTATAGATTTTTTAATGGATGATATTTGCCCTAGAATAGTCAACCAAAGAGTACGGTAGAAATCCCTGGATGCTCACTACATATTCTTTCATTTTCCTTAAAGACTAGTATTAGAACAGAGACCCTCTAAAGTTTGGGAACAGTAATTCTTCACCTGGTATTTACTATAAACTTTCTACATTTCAATCGTCATTGCTTTTCTACCTTCTCTATATCATATATTTTTCCTCTTGTGTTTTTGTCTCTCATTCTCAAAATAGGGGTTGGATACATACAGTTATTATCAGGGTCTTCTGGGATATTGTATTTAAAATTTGTCATTTACATGGGTAAAATTTCATATAAAGTCTTATAATTGTTTAGATTTGTTTAAAGATAAGTTTTTAGTAATATAACTCATGTTTTAGAACAATTTAGAAAAAATACGAAATTGTGCTGCCAATACATTTGTAGAAGACACGGGATACAAGGAATATTACTCAATACCAGTCATGGAATTTAATGGAAAAAGGTAAGAAACTTTCAGTAATTAATCACACTAGCCACAACTTGCTGGAAGTTAGCAAAGAACAAAGAAAGTGTCAAAATGCAAAGGCCAACTTGAAACCTTATGAATGGAGATCCCAGAACAGTAATAACTCCCATGAATGACATACTGACTCAAGAACATATTAAACATTATAGTTATTACTTCATGCACAGTCTGTATAATAATCCTTAGAGCTTATAATTAGTTCTGATAATTAACACAGTGGTTAAATAGGGATGGAGATGAGGATTAAATCCTATGAGTCAAACTGAAAGCAGGGACTCAGCACACACCACTTCATTTCCATAAGAAATAATATTTAAAATCCTTTTCTGCCAGGTCTTGTTATGCCTGTCATTTTTTTTGGAGGATATGTTTCTCCCAGTATTTTCTGTCTTTTATATGTTGTGTTCTTGAATTTTACATCTTGGACACTGAAGTGTGGAAATACGAGAAATGGGTCTCAGAGGAAACATTTGGATTAGAGGTAGAGATTTTAAAGTAAATAGGAAGGTTTTGCTTGTTTGTTTGTTTGTTGGTTGGTTTTCAAGGCTTGGAAGCAGTTGAGAGGACAGGATCAAGTCTGGAACTCTGGAGAATAGTAACTTTTAAAGGAGGCAGGGTGAGGCAGAGGAGAGAGAGCAAAGGAGATGGAGAGGGATGATACAGGTAGAGGAGGACCAAGAGAGCATTATCGCATAGAAGCCAAATGGGGAGAATTTTAAGGATATGGAAATAGTTAAAAGCATCGAATGCAACAGAGAAAAAAGGCCAAGGCAATTTAAGATTGAAGAGACCCTTCTAAATTTGGCTGTGACTTGGTAAGAGAATTTAGTGGAGTTTTGGTTAAAAGAGGCTATTTGCAGTGAGTTGAAGGGTAAAGTGAGGAAGAGTTAATGAGTTGTAAAGAAGTGAAGACAAGATTATGAATTTCTTTCAAGATGCATGGCAGTGAGGAGAGTAAGAGAAATAAGGCAGAGAGAGTAGCGGGATGAAGGATGAAAGGTGGATCTCTCTACTGAACACTCCCTGGTTGCACGTATAGTACTAAAGCTAAAGTCAAAGACCATGTGGATAATGACCTCCATGATTTTGAAAGGAACCAAGTAGCAGATCTCATGCCTCTGGAATGGACAGGTGGTATGCATCTCCCTAAAGGAGGAATCTCTCACCAGAGACCCAGTGCCTGTTCACATACTCCGCGCACAATCCTTGCCAAGCTAAATAGTGCCCTGGAGACACCTCTGAGTAAACCTTCATTCTCCAGGTTCTCTCAGGCTTCTGGGGCACCAGTGATCCCAGGAATGCAGGGGAGCAGCTGGGATATAAGCTGTACTTGATGAGGAGTTGTTGTGGGTGAAGGAGTATGGTTGGCGTAAACATACTGCCATTGCACTGTAAAGGATCCAATCATGTTGTTGCAAATAGGGTATAATAGTGGAATTGTTTCTTTAATTTTGAACTAATATGCAGCATTTGGTCATCAGTGTTGGTGAATGGGAGGTAGATAGATATGAATTTGCAGGTTTTCAAAACCAACATAAGCTTGTTTCCCACACCCCAACAGCAAGGAGTAAAAGTAAAAACTGCAAGCAGAGTAATAACAAGAATTTTCCCGGCTCCTCTACCAATTACTAGAGAACCTTCAGTCCCCTATAAAATCCAATCCACACACAATTATTCTTGGAATTTCATATGCTAATGGATCAGCACACTCAGCTACAATGAGGTATCTGCAGTTTCCTCCTTTCCTGCCTGGGCACCCAGAGCCCAATAAGCCCCATGAAGGCAACCCAAAACTAATGCCATTGTTGTCTCTGACAATGCTGCTTCTGGTTGTGGAGCTGGTGTCACCTCTGGGGCTGGCTCCTTCTGATGCCTGGAAGAGGCATGCATCAACAGTGATAAATGTCGAAGGCAATCCAATCAAGTAAGGAGAATTCATTTCCCAATTTTATCAGTTACAAAGTAGTGCTGCCTTGAAACCTTAATAATTTGGTGCAAAAACAGCTTTTCAGCCATTTTACTTGTCGTTTTTCTTTTCCATGATGTAAGGATCATCCTATGTTGGTGCTGAACTAGAGAATAATCTGAATGATTAAAAACATGCCATCTCAAAACCTCCCCTTTCCTTGAGTTTTAGGAGCATCGTTATTGGACCAAGTTCATATGTGTTGATGTTGTTTCCTCAGCATGGTTTATTTCCTAGGAGACTGTTGGTCCCTTATGAAAATAGAACCTGCTTCATTGAGCCTCCAGTCATGCCCAGAAACATCTAAATCCTAGACTAATTTTAGGCTCAGGTTGGGTTCTCCTATCATATCAGAATTAAAAAAATATATATATATGGGCCACAGCCATATACCCAGTGATTGGCAGTCCATAAAAGCAGAAGAACTCATGAATTATTAAAATGACAATTACTGGAGCAAATAGATGAATTGGTACTGGTTCTAAAGTGGGGGGAACATACCAGAATCATGATACTGTTGTGGATGTTGGGAAGCAGGTCAGAAATTAACTAAATATGACAGGTTAATGTGACAGGTGTGTCAGGAAAGCGTGGTATTAAAAAGCTCCTCACCACAGCTCCCTACATGAGGTGCAGATTCTCAGGCAGAAGAATACGGAGGGAGTTATTTTAAACATAAGGCTTCTCTAAAGTCCCTGCTGATGACCATACTCAAGGTTTTGAATCAGAATAGTAGTTGTCATTCTGCAGTACTTAGACAAGGGCTCCCTGAATGAAATACACAGCTGTTAACCTCAGAGTGCTGACTGTGCTTCCAGTAATCAGCTCTGTGTGGGCCAGTGCTGGTCTACTGTGCAAAGTTGTGCATCCTACCCTGCGAATTACAAAATTCTCTGGTCAGAAACTTTCTCAGTGTACAGTGACTTTCACCATCTCTTGCCTCTCCGGTTTCTGGGATAGGATAGCCTCCTGAAGGTTCTAGATGCTTAATTTGTCTTGAGTGACTAAACTGAATTCCTAGAAGAAAACAATCCACCTTCCCTTGGTGTTTGTTGAGTGTATAAGCCTGTTTCATTGCTTGAGCAATGGTCTAAGAGTACATCGCTGAGTACCAGGGCCCCAAGTGTAGTCAGCTCCTGTTCCCACAGCAATCACAGCCAGAATCAGTGCCCTGGAGAGTGCATGAAAAGACAGAGGTTGCTGGTGCTGGGATTCTCCCAGAGCAGGATGGTGTAGAGCTGGGCCAGTGAAAGACCAAAGGACATCCTATCCTCAGTATAATTTTTCATGCCTAGATCAATGAAGGAAATCTTTGGGGACTTGGGGTATCCACTTTGGGGTTGTGGTGTCCACTCTTATCAGTGTGTGCAATACCAAGAAAAGGTGAGCTGTTTTCTTCTAAAAATTAAGTTTATTCGTCCAGTAGAAATCAAGCATCCAGGTCTGATCCATCCAGCTCATTAAGGCCCTTGAGCCTATCACCATTGTGATTTGAAGACCACCCAAACTCTTCAAATCCAAGTAGGCTCCAAAACATCTGCTCCTTGATTTTGGAGGCTGGAGTCTAGTCATCCAGGCAAGTCTTCATTGATGAAGGTGGCATCTCCACAAGTTGGGACCTATAGACAAGTGACAAGCCCCACCACCTGGTCTGGCACTATACCTGCAAGTTTTGGGTCAAGGCAGCCTTTATATTTATAGCTTATATCCCTGTGGTCTAGTTTCCTTTAGAGGGAAGAGGGTAGTAGATAGGAAAAATGACACCCACAAATAAATGTGAGCAGGTCCTCTAACATACCTCTCTCCACACACCGTCTATTATATTCAGGAAATTGGGGTTGAGGTAAAGGTCAAAGAAAAGAGAGTATCAGCCTCTGGCTAATTCATAACAGTATTTCCCTAAGACCTTCCTGTAACTGACTCATGGAGCCCAGAGATTCTCTCTTAGCATATGAACACAGTTTCCTTAGCATAGAGTCTCTAATTTACCCAGAAATTAGTATAATGAAACAAATTTACGTATACTCTTAGGAAAACTGACAGTCCCTGAGCTTCAGTGAAGAGCCATAGTAGGGGGAACCATTGTCAGAAATACAGTATTTACAGCAATTAATAGTTACATTTAGAGGAGAAACCCAGTTACCATTAAGAGGCTTCCTACTGTCAGAGGCAGGGTCAGAGGCTGAGGTACTCACTGTTGAAATCTGCGCCTGGGGAAAGGCACCTCATGGTGGGGAGTGGAGGAAGGGTACCATTTTTCTTTACCTGTGATGATAAGCAACCCCAGGGAACAGAGTAACTCAAAATTTTGCCACTTTTCCATTCCAGAGTGACAGGGGTGATAGGCAAACCCCACCTATGTCCCAGGGACCTGGTGGGTTAGGGATTTCTCTAGTCCACTGCTGCAGCGAATAAAAGTCAAGGAGCCATTACACAAATCATCATTCCAGGTCAGACTCAAAGTAAACCCTCGAGAAAGCAAACGTAGACATCGTTAGCCTAAACGAGTAAGAGGTGGGTAAGCAGACAGATGACCTAGAACTCCTTTAACCAGAGTTAGTTTCCAGTGACTTTTAGGCAGCACCCCAGATCACTGGCATGGAAAGGACAGAGTCAGTCAAAGGGCCAGTACAGAGAAGATATTCCTTATATAAAGACTTGATTAATAACAGTTGACAACCATATTATTAATATATTTATAATCAGGTACAATTTAAACTATTTTGTATTTAATTGTCATAGAAAAATCATGTTTTTCCAACATAGGAAAAAAAAGGAGCAAATCACTTTGAAGTTAGAAAAACATCTTTTTTTCTTTATTTTTATAGTTACTATGTGATCAATTTTGAACTTGAAATTTTCTATCAGCAACTATATAAGACACAGTGGTGGGGAGCCATAAATGAAATAGTGAACAACCTGAGAATAAAAAGACTTCCATTAACAGATGCTCAATTACATGAACAATTTAAGAAAAAATTTGGTTTAAAAAAATCTATGAAATGCAAGGTATTTCAATGACTACTACATAATTTAGCATAAGAAGTCATGCATTATTAATAAGGATATGTCTCAGATTTTTATTGTGTGGATAGATAAAGTCTTTGATATGAAATAAAATTTCTACATTTTAGTAACTGAAAGGTTATACAATTCTGGATTATAAATTTCCAGCAGAGTACAAAACAACCTATTAATGAACTGGATTGTGATTAATCTTAATAATGGCTCATATTTATTGATTGCTTATTTTGTGTGTGTTTGTGTATGTGTGTGCATTTGTTTTTGAGACAGGGTCTCACTCCATTACCTAGGCTAGAGTGCAAGTGGAGTGATCATAGCACACTACAACCTCAAACTCCTGGGCTTAAGCGATCCTCCTGCCTCAGCCTCCCAAGGCTGGGACTACAGGAACGCGCCACCATCCCTAGCTAATTTTTAAATTATTTTCTAGAGATGGGGTCTCACTATTGTCCAAGGCTGCTCTCAAACTCCTCACCTTAAGTGATCCTCCTGCCTTGGCTTCCCAAAGTGCTAGGATTATAGGCATGAGGCACTGTGCCCCACCTTTTGATTGCTTATTTTACATGTCAGGCAATATCATAAATCAATAAACTATTTTAAGGTACCAGATCTATTATCATCATTCCTGTTACACAAATGAGAAGTTTGAGGTGTAAAGAGTTAAGGATCTTTCTCACATCATGTAGTAAATGGCGGAGTAAGGCTTCAGTCCTGGGAATTAAAACTAACACCCTGAATCAAATCTCTACACCTGTTTCAACAAGCCTTGATTTACAGCTTCTGGAACTGATCAATTAAGCTCGTTAACTTCAGAGGTTAAACTGGTATTTACTTTCCATTTATTTGTTTTAATGTCTACAAATTTAAAACTTTAATAATTTTGTTAGTTTACTTTTTAAATATTAAGTAGTCAGAATGTCTAAAAGAAGACTGTGACATTTTTACCTTTCCACTTTGAAGACAAACTGTATTTCTTTAGCTATCATTTCAAGTTTCTAGTCTTCTAAGTTAGGTTGTTCTTAAATCAGAGAACTAATTCTGGCCTTCTTAATAATTTTAGAGTATCCCATTTGGTATGAAGTCTGCAGTTGAAAGAGGATTAACTGCTGTTTTCCATACATTTAGTCGTAAAACCTCAAGCTCGACAATCAATGTTTCAGATGAAGCGGGTTATACTATCTTCCATCATGCTGCTCTTCACAACAGAGTTTCTATCATATGTCAACTGTGCCATGCTAACTTCAATGTCAACCAAAGACGCTTTATTATGTTCAACCAAGGTACCATAAAGTTTTTAAATCTAAAATGTTTTTCTTTTACTTATACCTTATTCAGCATTAAGAATGCATGTTGATTTTAGAGCAAGGTTAAAATTTGGTATTTTAAACCAGAGCAAAGTTGAAGTTTTTGTTTCATTTATCTAAGAAAGGCTCCTTTCAATTTTCTAAGTGTTACTTATTGCTAGCTTATGTAGTATTATATTTGCTTCTTGTGTCTCCCTCACTTGAATATAAGCTCTAAAAGAGGGCAAAGATTTGGTCTGCTTTATTTGCCGTATCTTAGAGTCCAGAGGAAGCCTGGCTTGGTAAGTGCTCAGAAAATATTTGTTGAGTGAATGCATGGATAGGTAAATGCAGAATATCATTTCATAAGCACTGGCATAATTAAAATATACTGATATACTACAGAAATTCAAAGAAGAGAGATAAATATGATTGTCATGTCCCAGGAGAACAGCCATTCCTTATGTCAGGGTTTCCAAACAGGGAATAGTTTCTTCATATTATGTATATTTGAATTATATTTAATAATTAAAAAATTTCTTTATAATAACACTTTTTAGGATTAATAGCCCCTTCAAAGTTAACCTAGTTTAAACTTTAAAAAGACATTTTTGCTGAGTATTATATATGCATGCATATTTTTATATTTATTGAAATAAGCTTAACTAGTATCAAATATTAAAAAGTTGAAAGTGAAAGTGGTGGTGGTCCTCCATAACTGAAAAGGGAAATAGAGATAAATTGTCAGGAATAGCCAATATAACAACATTGGCAATAAGAAATGGCAATTTTATATTTCAGTGAGGTCAGCTGTCTTAATAAGCTATGATACATTTTTGCAGATACCAAAACAAAATGTCGTGCATTAATCCTGAGTACCAGTAAACTCTCTACTCATCAGTATGATTGAAATGTTTTGATGTTGAGATTCTTCTAAACTCAATTAAAATATTCAATATCGAATGAGCCTACAAAATAATAATACAAAATAGGGCACAATTCAGTCACATTTAAATGCAATGGGTAGCCTATTATTTAAAGGTACATTATCTTTAAGCCTTCCTTAGTGTGAAAAACTCTTCAGTAAATTAAAGTCTTTCATTCATCCTCTGACTGCTTGGATTTCACATGTGCTGACATTGGGTATATTTTGAAGTATGGAAAATGTATAACTCTACTGGCAGTGTTATTGCTTAACCTACAAAAAATTGTCCCACCTGTGAGTTTTGACCAGCCACTCGAGGGGGAGAGTTTCCAGGTCTGCTCTTATGCATTGTCAGGTGTATGCGACATGCCCGGATGGCTTGACTATATTAAAAATGGCTTAATACTGTTTGATGTAATCTTGCCATCTATATCTAAATATAGTCATTTTGATCTTATCCGTATGAATTTTTTTGACTAATTTAGAAAACTGCTACATATTAATAATCATGCTTCTATGTGTATTTCCTTTTAAAATAGAGTCATCCAAAGTGGACATGAAAAAAGAAAGAAATGGTGAGACATAAGTAGAATACTTCATGCATTTTAAAAGATCATTACATATCTTAAAAAACTGTGCTTATAGTATATAATCTCCAAAATGCTGTCACATGAGAATGTTGCATAATGATGTTTTGTATTCGTTTTGAAGTATAAATTTTTCCTACCCATGGTTAATTTATTGATATTCTTTGTAACTCTTGGGGTCCCCCACTTTTTGTTAACTGTGATATATGCCGTCATAAAGTCGGGCATGCGAAAGTGGTTTTCATATCTTAAAAAAAAAAGCAGTTATTAATAATATAATTTAGATACGCTGCCATCTAGTGGCAGTAACAATCTATGAAGTCTGAGGAATAAGTCATTTTTGACCGAGGTTATAGACTTGACCTAAATATTGGATACGGAGAAAAATGGAAAAATTTTAAGAGGTTATACTTTCGATATCTATATGTAAGAGGCTATACTTTCACATTCTACATAAGATAATTCAAAGAAGGTTTATTTTTAAAAAAAACTACTTACAAAACCCTGAATTGGCAAAGGGGAGGCGATAGTTATTCAACCTGGCTGCCTTTATTGGTGGAGGAAT
The DNA here is from genome assembly GCA_004363605.1 of Indri indri. Lineage (NCBI taxonomy): Eukaryota > Metazoa > Chordata > Mammalia > Primates > Indriidae > Indri > Indri indri. The sequence continues at coordinate 23,852 of RJWJ010010232.1, forward strand.
GCAAACCTGAGATGCCCTCAGAGAGGGGACCTGACCTCACTCTTCCCCTTCTTCCAATCTCCTGTCAGGATTCTCCTGTGGCAGATACTGACAAGAGGCCAGAGGACAGGGGTTGCTAAATCTGCAGGAGTAAGAAGCAGGGTGGTAAAAGGACGTGAGTGGAGCTGGAGGGGAAAAAGGAAGCTTACCTGGCCCACCTACCCTGTAGAAATTTCCAGCTGAGTAACAGGAGTGTGCCTCCTGCATTGCGCTCTCTCCCTCGCTCTCTCTTTTTCTAAGTATCACTTATGGCTACCTTATATGATATTATTTCTTTATTTATTGTGTTTCCCTCACTGGAATATAAGCTCCATAAAGGACAAGGATTTGTTCTATTTTGTTAGCCACAGTTCCCTACCCACCAGCTTGGCCTTCATAGGCGCTCAGGAAATATTTGCTGGATGATGGTGTGGCGGTTGAATGCAGGGTAACATTTGGTAACCATTGGCATTAATTAATATTCATTAACGTACTGTGGAAATTCAGAGAAAAGGGAGATAAATATGGCTTTCAGGTCCCATCTTCTCCTTAGACTAGGATTCCCAATCAGAGAATAGTTTCTTCAGACTATATAAAATCCTCCAGAACTTTCTTGATTCTAGCATACCTTAGGGCAGCATTTCTTATCCTCACCGCTATTGACATTGTGGGCTGGATAATTCTTTCTTGTATGTAGGAGTCACCCTAAGATCTTGTTAAAATGCAGGGGGACTGTGGTGGGAGCCAAGATTCTGCCTTTCTATTAAGCACACTTAAAAGTAATGAGAGAGGGATATAAGAACTGTATTCCTGCCCCTAGGTTATGCTGAAATATTTTTTGGAAGGAGTTAGACAGGAGAGGGAGAGGCATCAGTGGGGATCCTGATATGATTTTTGAAAAACTCTTCAGGTAATTTTGATATGTTTTTCCAACTGAGGGCAGCTAATTGCTTTTCATTGATTGAGATGAACCAGCATTGGTTGGGACTACTCAGAAATCTCGCTAACAAGCTAAATGTTACAGACTGTGACCACGTGGCTTGCCTGGCTGGATGAAATTTTTGCCATTTCATCTGATTTTGGTTCAACTCTTAACTCACCCCTCTCTTCTCTTTCTGTTTCAGACTCAACTTACTGGCCATACTTTTGTTCATCTTCCTGTCTGACCACCCATGTCCCCACCCTCCCTGCCAGGCCTGCTCACTCTATTAAAGATTGCTGGCCTGACTCCACTGCATTTCAAACTCATGGCTAACTTGATCCCTCAACACTCAGCAGATTTTCAAGGTTCCAGCCCTGATCTGGCATACCCCACTGTCACTCCTGACTATGCATGTGCTGACACACACCTTTACCTACTTGTCCCCCTCTCTCTCTCTCTCTCTCTCTCTCTCTCTCTCTCTCTCTCTCTCTCTCTCTCACAAACATAATCATAGCTAAACTGAGCTTCCCTTTGATATGTTTTGGCCATATACTGGAGAGACTCCAAAGGCCTTGAGAAGAAGTGAGTCTTAACTTAGACCCTGAAGTTGGGATAGTATTTACGTAGGGAAAAAGAAAGGAAGATGGCATTTCTCCCCAATGGAACAGTAAGAGCAAAGACCTAGAGTCTGAAAATAACATTGAGGCCAGCTGATGATGACTAATATTTAGCCTGCTAGGGGCAGAAAGTTCCTACTGAAGAAAACTAAATAGTTTTTTGTGTGTGTGGCTTTTTTTTTAACGAGTAAACTTTGTTTTTTAGGTTTTAGTAGTTTTAGGTTCACAGTGAAATTGGGCCAAAAGTACAGTGAGTTCCCAGATACGCTCTGCTCCCACACAGGTATAGCCTCCCCCACCAAGGTGATACAGTTGTTACAAGTGATGACTGCTTTGACACATTATCACCCAAAGTCCATACTTTACCTGAGGGTTCATTTTTGGTGTTATGGATTCTATGGGTTTTGACAAATGCTTAATGACATGTATCTACCATTGTAGTATCATATAGAATAGTTTTGCTGCCCTAAAAATTCTCTGTGCTCTGCCTATTCATCCCTTTCTCCCCCCAACCCCTGGCAACTGGCCTTTTTAATGCCACCATAGGTTTGCCTTTTTCAGAATGTCATATAGTTGGAGTTATATAGTATGTAGGCTCTTCAAACTGGCTCCTTTCACTTGGTAACATACATTTAAATTGCCTCCATGTCTTTTCATGGCTTGATGTGTCATTTCTTTTTAGTGCTAATAATATTCCATTGTCTGGATGTACCACAGGTTATTTACCCATTCACCTATTGAAGGACATCTTGATTGTTTCCAAATTTTAGCAGTTATGAATAAAGCTGCTATAAACATCCATGTGAAAGTTTTATTTGCAGACATAAATTTTTATCTCCTTTGGATAAATACTAAGGAGTGTGATTACTGGATCATATGCTAAAAGTATGTTTAGTTTTCTAAGAAGCTACCAACGGCCAGGCGCAGTGGCTCCCACCTGTAATCCTAGCACTCTGGGAGGCCGAGGCGGGCAGATCGTCCTGAGCTCAGGAGTTCGAGACCAGCCTGAGCAAGAGCGAGACCCCGTCTCTACCAAAAATAGAAAGCAATTAATTGGACAGCTAAAAATGTATATAGGAAAAATTAGCCGGGCATGGTGGCGCATGCCTGTAGTCCCAGCTACTCGGGAGGCTGAGACAGTAGGATTGCTCGAGCCCGGGAGTTTGAGGTTGCTGTGAGCTAGGCTGATGCCACGGCACTCGCCCCAGGCAACAGAGTGAGACTCTGTCTCAAAAAAAAAAAAAAAAAAAAAAGAAGAAGAAGCTACCAAACTGTCTTCCAAAATGGCCGTACCATTTTGAATTTCCACCAGCAATGAATGAGAGTTCCTGTTGCTTCACATCCTGGCCAGCATTTGGTATTGTCGGTGCTCTGGATTTTGGCAATTCTAATAGATGTGTGTAAAGGTATCTTATTGTTTTAATTTGCAATTCCCTAATGACATACGATGTTGAACGTCTTTTCATATGCTTACCCATCTGTATATCCACTTTGGTGAGATGTTGGTTCAGATCTTTTGCCCATTTTTTAATTGCTGTTCATTTTCTTATTGTGTTTTAAGAGTTCTTTGTATATTTTAAATAACAATCCTTAATCAGATATGTATTTTGCAAATATTTTCTCCTAGTTTGTGGCTTGTCCTTTCATTCTCTTGGCAATGACCTGCAGAACAGAAGTTTTTAATTTTAGTGAAGTCCAGCTCATCAATGTTTTTTTAAGGGATCAGAGCTTTGGTGTTGTATCTAAAAATCATTGCCAAACTCAAGGTCATCCAGACTTTCTCCTATGTCATCTTTTAGGAGTATAATGGTTTTGCATTTTTACATTTAGGTCTGTGATCCATTTTGAGTTAATTTTGTGGAGGGTATAAGGTCTGTATTTAGATTCACTTTTCTTTGCCTATAGATGCCCAGTTGTTCCAGCATCATTTGTTGAAAAGATTGTCTTTGCTCCATTGTATTACCTTTGTTCCTTTGTCGAAAATCAGTTGACTGTATTTATATGGGTCTATTTCAGGGCTTTGTATTCTGTTCCAGCTATCTATTTGTCTGTTCTTTCACCAGTTCCTTACTGTCTTGACTACTGTAGCTTTACAGTAAGTCTTGAAGTCAGATAGTATCAGTTCTTCAACTTTGTTTTCCTTTAATACTGAATTTGTTATTTGGATTCTTTTGCATCTTCATAGAAACTTTAGAATTAGTTTGTTAACATCCGCAAAATAACTTGCTGGGATTTTGATTGGGATCGCATTGAATGTCTAGATCGAATTGGGAAGAACTGACATCTTGACAATATTGAGTCTTTCTATGCATGAACATGGAATATCCCCCATTTATTTAGGTATTCTTTGATAGCATTTATCAGAATTACGTAGTTTTCCTTACGTATATGTTATACATATTTTGTTTGATTTATATCTAAGTATTTCTTTGGGCAGGGGGTGCTAATATAAATGGCAATGTGTTTTTAAGTTCAAATTATATTTATTCATTACTGGCATATAGAAAAGCAATTGGATTTTGTATACTAACCTTGTATCCTTCAAACTTGCTATAATCACTTATTAATTAATTTTTTGTTGGTTCTTTTGGATTTCCTATATAGATGATCATGTTATCTGCAAACAAAAACAGTTTTATTTCTTCCTTACCAATCTGTATATCTTTTATTTCCTTTTATTGTCTTATTACATTAGACATTGTCTTAGTTTTGTTCCAGTATAATGAATACCATAGACTGTTTAATTTATGAAGAACAGAAATTCATTCTCTCACAGTTCTGGAGGTTGGGAGGTCCTAGATCAAGGCACCAGCACCTAGTGTGGGCCTTCTTACTGCATCCTCATATAACAGAAGGTAGAAGGGCAGGAGAGAGTGAATCCACTCTTGCAAACCCTTCTCATAAATGGCATTAATCCATTCATGAGGCTTCATGACCTAAACACCTCCCAAAAGGTCCCCCTCCCAATACTGTTGCATTGGGGATTAATTTTCCAACACCTGAATTTTTGGAGAGGAAAAAAATATTCCAGCCATGGAAGATAGGACTTTCAGTACAACGTTGAAAAGCAGTGCAAGGAGGTGACCTACTTATTCTGATCTTAATGGGAAAGCTTTGAATTTTGTACCATTTGGTATGATGATGTTAGTTGCAGGTATTTTGTAGATGTTCTTTATCAAGTTGAGAAAGTACCCCTCTATTCCTTGTTTGCTGAGCATTTTTATCATGAATGGGTGTTTGATTTTGTCAAATGCTTTTTCTGCATTTGATTTTTCTTCTTAAGCCTATTGATGTGATGGATTATATTAATTGATTTTTGAATGTTGAACCAGCCTTGCATACCTGGAATGAATCCCACTTGGTCATGGCAGATAATTCTTTTTACGTATTGTTGGATTCAATTTGCTAATATTTTGTTGAGGATTTTTACATCTACATCCATGAGACATATTAGTCTATAGTTTTGTTGTAATTTTTTTGTCTGGGTTAGATATTAAGATAATACTGGTATCATAAAATGAGTTATGAAGTATTCCCTCTGCTTCTGTCTTCTGGAAAAGATTGTAGAGAATTGCTCTAATTTCTTAAATATTTGGTAGATTTTACCAGTGGACCCATCTGGGTCTGGTGCTTTGTGTTTTAGAAGTTTATTAATTGTTGATTCAAGTTTTAAAAATATGTATAAGCCTATTGGGATTGTCTATGTCTTTTTTTGTGAATTTTGGTAGATTACGTCTCTCAAGGAATTGGTCCACGTCATCTAGGTTATCAAATTTGTGTGCACAGAGTAGTTCATAATATTCCTTTATTATCCTTTTTATGTCCATAAAATCTGTAGTGAAAGATGTTCCCTCTTTCATTTCTGATATTAGTTATTTCTTGTCTTTTATTCTTAGTTAGTCTGGATAAAGCTTATCGATTTTATTGATCTTTTCAAAGAACCAACTTTTAGTTGTGTTGATTTTTCTCCACTGATTTCCTGTTTTCAACTTCATCGTTATTATTTCTTTTCTTCTGCTTACTTTTGATTTAATTTTTTCTTTTATTTTTAGTTTTCTAAGGTAGAAGCTTAGATGACTGGTTTGAGATCTTTTTTCTTTTCAAATATATTCTTTCAATGCTATAAATTTCTCTCTAAGCACTGATTTTGCTGCATCTCAAAAAATTTGATAAGTTGTGTTTTCATTTTCATTTAGTTCAAGATATTTTTAAAATTCATATTGAGACCCATGTATTATTTAGATGTGAATTGTTTAATCTCCAAGTATTTAAGATTTTATAGCTATCTTTCTGTTAACTTATTTCCAGTTTTATTACATTGTGGTCTGGGAATAGACATTATAGGATTTCTATTCTTTTCAATTTGTTAAGATGTGTTTATGGCCCATAATATGGTCTGTCTTGGTGAATATTCCATTTGAGCTTGATAAGAATGTGTCATCTGCTGTTGTTGGAAGAAATAGTCTATAGATGTCAGTTATATCCAGTTGAGTGAATGTTGTGTTGAGTTCAACTGTGTCCTTACTGATTTTCTGTCTGCTGCATCTGTTTATTTCTGCTATAGGAGTATTAAAGCCTCCAACTATGATAGTGGATTCATCTCTTTATTTATTCATCATGATAGTCTTACAGTTCTATCAGTTTTTGCCTTACATACTCTGACTCTCTGTTATTAGACACATATGCATTAAGGATTGTTACGTCTTCTCAGAGCATCGACCCTTTCTTTGTCATTGTGTAATGCCCCTGTTTATTTCTGATAACTTTTCTTGCTCTGAAATCTACTCTGTCTGACATTAATATAGCCAGTCCTGCTTTGTTTTGATTAGAGCTAGCATGGTATGTCTTTCTTCATCCCTTTACTGTTAATCTATGTGTTTTTGTAGTTAAAGTGAGTTTCTTGTAGACAACATATAATAGTATCTTGTTTTTTGATCCACTCTGATGATCTGTCTTTTAATTGGTGTGCTTAGACCATTGACATTTAAAGCAATTATTGATATATTGAATTCATATCTACCATATTATGCCTTTGCATAGCAGGAAAAATAATTTGAATAAACTGTTATATATTAGCTCAGTTAAGAAAAAGAATACTTTGTACTTTACCTTCATTTTTTTTTTTCATTTTCTGATGCTCTTCCTTTATGTTTATCTAAGTTTCTGAGCTATATAATTTTTCTTCTCTTTGAACAACTTCTTTTAACATGTCTTGCAAGGCAGGTCTATTGGTATCAAATTCCCTCAATTTTTGGCTGAGAAAGACTTTATTCCCCCGTCATTTTTGAAGGATAATTTTACAGAATACAGAATTCTAGGTTGCTGGTTTCCTTCTCTCTGCACTTTAAATATTTTACTTTACTCTCTTCTTTCTTGCATGGTTTCTAAGGAGAAGTTGAGTATAATTCTTATCTTTGCTTCTCTATAAGTAAGGTATATTTTCCTCTGGCTTCTTTCAGTATTATTTTCTTTATCTTTGATTTTCTGTAGTTTGAAAATGATACTCCTAGGTATAGTTTTTTTTGGCATTTACTCTGCTTGATGTTCTCTGAGCGTCCTGGATCTGTGATTTGATATGTGACATCAACTGAAGAAATGGCAAGGTTCATAAATTCAGAGAGGAGAGCTTTATTTCTCATAAAGTGTTGCAGCCTGCAGGCTCGCCATCTTGCAGGATGGGAAGCAATAGGCTTGGGCCGAAGCAGAGAGTGTACTTTGAGGAAAAGACAATGGGAACAGGAATTTATGCTGAGCAGGGTGGTCAAGTATACATATTCAACAAACTATAGGAGGAATCATGAATATTTATGAAAGGAGAAACATGTGCATACTCAATTGAGCTTGAAGCCCCTTCATGGGTCATATGTACAAAAAATGGAGGCATTAACATGGTCCAAGGGTGGAGTTTTCAGCCCTCTGACTTCAAAAGGTGAAGCAGAGGGCACAAAACCCTCTCTGCATAGCCTCTGTAGACTGGTCAGAACACATCATGGTTGGTGTTCTCTTATCAGAAGGAATGTTGGTCAGTTGTCATGTGAAAACCACAAAAAGGGAGGAGCAATCACAACTTTGGTTTCTGAGAGCTGTTAGTGAAGGAGGGGGTGTAATGAGGCATGTCTGACCTTCCATCCCATCATGGCCAGGAACTCAGTTTTAAGATTTCTCTGGGATCCCCTTGGCCAAGAAGGGGTCCATTCAGTCATTTGGGGAGCTTAGGGTTTTATTTTTTTTTTTCCCTCAGTGACATTAATTTGGGGAAATTCTCATTTTGTTTCACATATTCTGTTCATTTCTCTCTTTCTTCTACTGTTCTTTGGTTTTTGTTTTCATTCTTTGTGCTCTTTGCTCTTCAGTTTTGGGAACTTTCTATTGATAGATTAATATATCTTCAAGCTCATAGATTTTTTCCTCAGCTGTTTCCAGTCTCCTTATATGCCCATCAAAGGCATTCTTTATTTCTTTTAGAGTTTTTTGATCTCTAGCATTTCTTTTTGGTTCTTTCTTAGGATTTCCCTCTCTTGGCTTCCATTGCCCATCTGTTCTTGCTTGCTGTCTACTTTACCAATTAGAACCCCTAGCATATTAATCATAGTTGTTTTAAACTCCCTGTCTGATCATTCCAATACCTCTGCCATGTCTGGTTCTGATGCTTGCTATGTCTCTTCAAACTGAGTCTTTTCCTTTTTAATATGCCTTGTAATTTTCTTGATAGTTGGACATGATGTCCTGGATAAAAGGAACTGCAGTAGATAGGTAATAGTAATGTAGTGGTAAGGTACAGGGGAAGGAAACATTCTATAGTCTCATGATTAAGTGAGCCTGTGCCCCTGAACCTTGAACATCACCAATGTTTCTCAGTCCCCTGCCCTGTCCGTTAGGTGGAACAGGATGGCTAGAGGGGGATGGAGTTGGTTATTTCCTTTTTCTAGGTAGGTTAGGCTCTGATAAAACCCCAGCAAATTTGGCTCTAGTAAAATAGTTTCTCCTGAGGGCAGGCCTTGTTAAGGAGAAAAGAATGCTGTGGAATATTTCAAAATGATTCCTTTTCCTCTCCCCCTGCTGGAAGCATGAGGGAATTTTTCTCCAGTATTCACTGTGAGGACCTGATAGAGCTCCTGGCGATAAAACACATGAAAGCAGGGGGCCCCACTATGAGGGTTCCCTCTAGAGTTTTTAACTCTCATATTTATCCACACTGAGGTCCCAGCAATTTATCAATTATGGTTAAGGTTTTCCTACCCCAGTACTGGTTCCTGAAGAAGTTTCTGCTTGTGGGTTTCTGATCTAGTAAGTTAGGATTTTCTCAATCTATCTCTCCAATTCTGAGGACATCAGTTTGCCCTGTGACCTCACTTCTCTGATGAATCTAAGAAGCATTGTTGATCTTTTTAGTTGGTTCAGCTTTTTACTTGTTGTTAGGATGAAGTGGCGACTTCTGAGCTCCTTACATGCCAAGCCAGAAACTGGAAGGCTAAGCAATAATTTTAAATAAATAGATTTGGGTCAGATTTTATAAATTATCAAAGGCTGTAATGTAAAGGTTGGTCTACTAAGGCAGGCAGGAGGCCACTGGAAGTTTCTGATTTGAGAGAGATTTCATGAAAACAGTGCTTCACTGAGGACATACCATTTAAACTGAGGAACGAATAAGACTTAATCACATCCTGGTAAGGGAAGAGTTGGTGGGAGAAAGCAGGTGTCAGAGAGCAGGAATAGCCCAGGGTGACCAGGTAATTCATCATCCAAATCAGGGACTTGAAAGTGAAAGGGGCACTATTAGTAATTATGCCAGGATGACAGGCATCGACCAGTACTTTACTGGGCAGCCAAAGATACGTGATTTGGGGGGCTACAAGAAAGCCAGCATGAAGAGAATAAGGCACGGATGGTTTTTGAGGCTCGTGGGCGAGGAAGATAGTTGTAGCTGGTCATCCAAGTTAAGTTGGAGCTGGCGGATCCTGTCACTGTTCTTCATAATCAGATGGCCTTGGGATGCCACTTAAGAATTTTAAGCAAGGAGATGGAAAGATCAGATTTACATTTTGAGAAAATGGATTGAGTAAGGGCAAGACAAGGTGCGGACATCAATTGGAAGCAATTATGGCTTGGATTAAGGTGATGGTGGCAGTAGAGATAGATTCCAGAGATATTTAGACTTGGCAATGGACTGGTTATGGACATGGAAATGAGAGGGGGGTGCCAAGGAGTCTTCCAGGTTTCTGGATTGTAGAGCTGGCTGGATCAGATCTTTCACTGATTTAGAGAGCAATGAAAGAGGACTAGGCTTGGAGGAGAAGACAGGAGTTCAATTTTGAATACACTAAGGCTGAGGTGTAGATCTGGAGATCAGAGAAGAAATCAGATCTAGAGGCATAATCCTGGGAGTCATCAATTTATAGATGGTAAGTGAAGCCACTGAGAAGAGAAAAAGGCCCAGGATAGCGCCGTAAGGCTCATTTGGATATCAGGACAGTAAGAAGGTCTCAAAGGAGTAGCCAGTAAGGTAGGATAAAAATTGGGAGTGTGATGTCACAAAAGGCAAGAGAAGAACCTATTTTAAATAGGAAGAAGTGGTGTAAAATACTGTTGAGTGGCAAGTAAGATGAAAATTGAAAAATGCCCACTGGATTTAGTGGCATGGGGGCCTTTTGTGAACATTTTTTTTTTCAATTTCAAAGGATCTTATCTGCTACTACAAAACATTTTAATAAAGTAAAAAATAATTTAAGCAAGAAATAGTTTATTTTATCACAAGACTATTTTACACATTGACTTAAATGTTCAAATATTTAATATTTTCAATATTATTTATTCTTTGCTTATAAAGTGTAGATTTTTAATGGTCAGATATCCCAAGTTAAATAAAAAAAAATAAGATTGCCTAAATTAATCCTCGTTAGTGATATTTTGGGGATTTTATATCATACAATACCAAACTCTGTGGTTGGGGACCAAAAAGGCATATTTTTTAGGAATTTTAATTCTTTGACCACTAAAGTAACTGTCCATCCATTCTAGGTCCAACACCTCTACACTTGGCAGCACAGGCTTGCTCATTAGAAACAACCATCTGTCTACTTAGTTTCAAAGCTGACTACACGCTTTCTGAAAAAAGAGGCTGGATGCCAATTCACTTTGCCGCTTTCTATGACAACATCTGCATCATTATTGCTCTATATAGGAAGGATCCCAGTTTGCTAGAAGCCGAGGCAACAGCTGAGTAAGTTATTAAGCATTTATAAGAATATAAATTTCTGCTTTTCATGGTTTGCCCCACACACTGACACTAAAAGGCATGGCTGGTATGGGTGATTTGAAAGGTATCTAAAGCTTACTCTGCTTTCCTTTCCGGTGACTGTGTTCTCCTACCTCTTATCTTTAGAATTTATAAAGATGAGAGCTTCTATCAACCTATTCCTGTCTTCTGGAAGAATAAGGAGTAATGCCTAGGGAGTTTTTCCTAACCTTGTCCCACTGTGGTCCCACAGATTAGTTTATCAGGTTAACTGTTTTAACTACTTAGTGCCCTGGAGGAAGCCTGAAGGTTAGGGAGGAGAAAGTTGCTCTAAATTGGACTCTCCACAACGAGGAGGCAGCCCTAGGGCTCCAGACCAAAGTGGATAGACTTTGGATAACAGGAGAAATGTCTAGTGGTATCTGGAAGAGAAATACATTAAAAGGAAAAAAACAACTTTGCAATTTAAAAGATCACAGATAATCTTTTGTTTCACAATTTAGCTGAGGGCCAGCCTTTAGTGTGAAGGCGTAATTACTCTTGGCTAGAAAGACCAGGTTATTATTTTGAATCTGTCAACCTGATTTAGGCATAGTTTTCATTCAGTTTTTTCTAAGCCTTCAAATAACCAGTCCGTTATTATTCAGTGGTCTAGGGCTAACATAATAGCTTGACAGTTTGAGGGACGCCAGCTTCCTCTTGTTGTTCCTTAACATGTGGCTCCCATGGTATGGTACAAAATGGTAACTCTTGCTTTTTTTTTTTTTTTCTTAATCATTCCTGCATGCTAGCCATGAGAAGAAAGAGAGAAAAGAAGTATTGGCACATTCCTGTCTCTTTAGGGAGTTGCCCATGTAACTACCACTAACATCCCGTTGGCCAAACTTGGTTGTGTGGCCACACCTGTCTATAGGGGAAGCTGGGAACTGGAATCTTGAGCTGGATAGCCATGTGCCCACCCAAAAGATCTTCACTATTTAAAAAGTAGATAGTAGGTTTTTGAGAAAAACAATTAGTTTCTGCCACAATCAGGAAGCTGAGATTTGAAAATTGGATGTGAAATGTGAAAAAATGGGTTTGATTACTACCTGAGCCTCTGTTTCATCATTTGTAAAATGGGCTGATAATACTTACCTTACTTTTTCCTTTACTCATATCATTGTTGTAAGAATAAGATAGAGTAGTGTATCCTAAGAACTTTGTGCATTATCAACTTCCAAAAAATTATAAGGCATGATAATTAAGCTGGGAAGGAGGGCAGGGACTAATAACTAAGGACAGCAAGGCAAGGGAGTAAACCTATTTACACGTGGAATATAGAAGATGAGAATGCATAAAAGAAGGTGGTGTTGTAAATAAGACTTCTTCCAATAGCAGTTTGAATAGTTTTACGAAAAGTAAATTTGACATTATAGTGTGCTCAATTATTATAATATGTTCCTTGATTTTTAGCAATCAGTGTACTCCGCTGTTACTCGCTGTCACTTCAGGAGCACTGGACACTATTCAGTACCTGTTTTCTCTTGGTGCTAACTGGAGAAAAACAGATAATAAAGGAAATAATATAATCCATTTATCAGTGTTAACCTTTCACACAGAGGTTCTCAAGCATATAATAGAGTTAAATATTCCTGAACTCCCAGTTTGGACAACTTTGGTAGGTAAGTACAGAACACATACTCTCTTCACAAATAAATGTTCTGATTATTATCTGGTTTAATTATCGATACTCTGAAGTAGAGCAAGTAAAATAATACATGCATCGTATTTTAAACATTTAAAGAATAACGAAATAAACATTTTATGAGTTAAAACCAGAAATAGAAATACAAATAGTAAAGAGCTGTATTTTTATGTGTGCAAAGGTGGTTTTACTTCTAAGTTAAAATCAAACTTCTGTTTCCCAAACAGGCTGTCTTTTACACAATTATATTTATCTTTATTTTCTAATTTTCTCCAAAAGTTCAACCATCTTCTCCTCCATCAAAAAAGTGAATTCAAAAAATAAAAATAAAAAAAAGGGGGGGAGGAAATTTTAAAGATTCCCTCCAATATATTCCTTGCCTCTTAATTTTAGAGATAAATTCAGCAAAATCTGCGGGGAATGTAGCCAATGCTCCCCGCAAAAAGCCGGGTCCCTTTGGTAGAGTTGCAAGGGATAAGAAAATAATAGAGAAAAATGGAAAATGGAAGAAATAAAAGAATACACTGAGACAAAGATATAGTTTTATAAGTTTATAAAGGTTATAGGCAAAGCGAGTAGCTCAGGGGGCTCCGGACCTCTCCGTCGGTCTCTAAAAAAAGCCCCGAATGAAGTCTTACATGGTAACTTATAGGGAATAGTAAATAATTGCCAGGGCAACAGGTTTACATAACAGCAGGTAGTTCCTCTCAGGTTAACAGATTTTCAAAAGGCTTCTACGGAAGGCTTCTGCAGATTCTTTAACAAATTCTATCTACGTGAGCAAACAGTTACAAAGTCTTTCAAAGGTTAACTTCTAAATTCTAAGGTAAGTTTTATCATTTAACAGAGGGGGTAAACAGAGATGTATTGGCTCCATGTTTATTAGGTTATTGTGAATGGAGACAGGTAGTCTAGAGTGGTTTAAACAAGGGCTTTGCTTTAGCCATTCGGGAAGCTGTCTGCTGTCTGTTCCGGAGGGCACTCCTTTGTCAGCTCTCAGCCTGTAGTTTTTAACAGATTCACTTGTGCTTTACAAAGCAAATCCAAACCTTTAGGTCTGAGAAACGCGGCGCCTTGTGGGATACAGCCGCTACTGTCCTTCAGAGACGCCCTTCCGTGTGTAACAGCATTTGAAACGCAAACCAACGCGTTCACATATTCCTTCAGGGCAAAGCTCTGCAAAACTCCTAAGACAAATCCTGTCCCCAAACACGTTTAATATTAATTCATGGAGCGACAAAAATCTTTTCTTATATTTTGATAAATGTTTTGTAAAAAATCCTGTTGAGATTTTTTTTTTTTCAAATTCGTATTCAGTCCAGCTAGAAATAAGGGGAAGAGTTACTACACCAAGTGAATGTACACATCTGATTTTACTCTCTCCCAGACCTCACTAAAATTACATGGAGATTAAATAATAATAATACCACCAGCAGCAGACGAGCATTCAAAGGAAAACAGGAAAAGATGCAACAGCAATAAAATTTTAGACGATGGAAACAGATAGGCAAGTCTTAGGACTTAGCCGACCAGAGAAAACCATTCCAAACCAATGGTGGGAAAAACCAGAATCCCTTGGACTCATACCATAAAATCCTCAAAAGGCTTGAGAACTGGCAGTGCCAGTCAGGATTGCTCTCCTCAGAGTCCAACCAGGAAAGACCGAAAGATGCCAAGGCTGGAATTCTTCCTAGCAAATAGAAGGGAGAGGGACCTAGGAAACTGGGAGTCTGACCCAAGAGAAAAGCAAAGGGAGTTTCACGGAGGATAGCAACGGGAAGTTCCAGAATGGAACTGTGCACCCAGCCTGCAGGAAAAAGAAGGGAGGAATTATCAATAAGTATGCAAACGAAGCAGATGAAATACCATAGTCCCTCCTTATCCATGGTTTTGTTTTTCATGGTTTCAGTTACCTACAATACAGTACAATAAGATACTTTGAGGGAGGGAGGGAAAAAGGAAGAGAGAGAGAAGAAGAGAGAGAGCATTCACATAACTTTTATTACTATATTGTTCCATTTTGTTTTTATTGTTGTTAATCTCTTACTGTTTCTAATTTATAAATTAAACCTTATTATAGGTATGTACATTCAGATGGTAGAGGGCCTGGTTTGACTTACAGTTTTTACTGTACAATGGTGTGAAAGTGATACACATTTAGTAGAAACTATACTTTTGAGTCCCCAATTAACCATTCTGTTTTTCATTGTCAGTACAGTATTCAGTAAATTACATGAGATGTTCATTCTATTATAAAGTAGACTTTGTGTTAGATGATTTTGCCCAACTGAAGGGTGAAGTGTTCTGAGCACTTTTAAGGTAGGCTAGGCTAAGCTATGCTGTTTGGCAGGTTAGGTGTATTAAGTGTATTTTCAACCAACAATATTTTCAACTTAAAATGGGCCTCTCAGGACATAACCCCATCATAAGTCAAGGAGCATCTATATAGGAAAAAACATAGTATTAATACATATAGAGTTCAGTACTATCTACATTTTCAGGCATCCACTGGGGGGAATATATCCCCTATGGATAAGGGGGGATTACTGTAAAATAAGGAACTTATTACCTCCAGGAGAAAAAATAAGAAATGAGACACAACTATAGTACACTACAGTGTTCAGCTGTGAATAATATTTGTATAGCCATCACAATGTAAGCACTGAACATTGATTTTACTAAAAGTTATAAATATGGAGAAAAGGAAGCAAGAGGAAATAGAGCAGTGTTGAAAGAGCTAGTTTCTCATTTTTCATAACATAGTCAATTAATGACATCTAAAATTGATATAGAAAAATGTAGCAGTGTATGTAAACATGCAGAAATATGGAGATATGCAAATTGCAGAAGGTATCGGGAAAAGAGTCCACAGTAATTATATCTGAAGAGATGAACCCAGAAAAATGGGAATGGTGGGGCCAGGAACCACTAATTTTGCTATAGGTCTTTTAGTAACATTTAACTCTGAATCATGAGCATGCATTACTTTCATAAAAATAAAACCTAAAACAAACAAACAAAAAAAGAATTGGAGAATAAGAACTGAGGCTCCTAATAAACCAACTAATTCTTCTTTGACCCATAGTAGAAATAGTCAGTGTGAGGAGAGAGAGCTAATCCAGGGGATGAGGCAAAGCATCAGTGACCAGATGCTTACTGTTTATTGTTCATTTTGCTTTTTTTGTTTGTTTGTTTTACCTGGATTCTGGTAAGGTACCCAACAACTCCTTTTAGGATGGGATAAGATACACGTAAGATTTTCAACTCTATTCTACTGATCCAAGAAGTCTGAATATTTGGTTTAAAACTGGCTCAATACCTGATCTTAGAATTTATTGGGTACTGGGAACATATTCTGAGTACTGTATGTCATCCACAAAAGTTATTGAAAAGTGTTTTCAATGTTTATTTATGTGCATATATACCATTATATCTTTGTCTTGTTAGGAAGAACATCCTGTTACTTTTAATAGATTAAACCACCATATTAATAAATCATACCTTAATAGTAGGAAGCTCTGGCCCCGAACAGGAATAGCCTAACGGCACAAAAAACTCCTGATGGCCACTGCTTCCTATAGCCATTGTGGGGAAGTCCTGGTAATGATGCGAACAGAACAATAAACAGTAAGCATCTGGTCACTGCTGCTTTGCCTTATCCCCAGGAATAGCTCTCTCTCCTCACACTGACCATTTCTACTATGGGTAAAAGAAGAATTAGTCAGTTTATTAGAAGCCTCAGGATTAGCTCTTGGAGTGAAAGCTGAATTTTAAGAGAGCTCCATGGAGTGATCTAGTCAAGGTAGAATCAGGACAGATTTGGTAATGGAGTGCCTAGATAAAGAGAGGAGGAAAAGATACAGCTCTGTGTTTGTTTTTGTACCACAGACATTGTTTAGAAGCACGCATATTTGTATTATCTTCTTTCTGGAGTATGAATTCATTCAAGATTTTTAAAAAGTATCTTCTTCCTATTCAGGAAAGGTATAAAGCCTCATATTTAATTTAATAGATATTAAATTTTAACTGATGGTAATGTAGCTTACTTTGCCCTTCTTAAAAACCCATACTCAATTTTTATTTAACAGCTGAGTTTAGGCAAGAGAGATGTACTATTTTCCAAGTGAATTTAAACTATGTGACCTGCCAATCTAAGCCATTCAGACCAAAGATAAAGAGTTTCAGGATTTTTTCCCCCACTAATTATATATACTATAAACCTCAAAGATCATGGGCATATATAATCTGTTCAGCACCTCACAGAGGACCATGTACAAAATGGAATTTAATGCATGCAGTTAGTAGTGATGGTGGTAACCTCAACCCTTGGTTTCCCTTGACACATACAAAAACAGAATCAATCATCCCACTGCCTTTTGTGTAAATTACAGCTTATGTTTTTCTGTTGAATACTTACCAGAAATGTTGCAATGTGAAAGCTATAAACGAAGGATGATGGCTGTCATGTCCTTGGAAGTAATTTGCTTGGCAAATGATCAATACTGGAAATACATTTTGGATGCAGGTGATATAAAATCTGTTTTTTTCTTAGGCTATTTTATGTAGAGCTATAGTATATTTAAGGTAATCATTTAAAATACATTTTTAGTTGTGGAGGAAACCTTTTTGTTGATTTTAAGTTTCTTTTTCTAAGGCGCCTGTCAGCCATGTATTTTGTTTTCCTTTACCTGTCAGCCATATATTTTGTTTTCCACATGGAAGCTGCACAGGATCAAAAAGCTATATAAATTCCATTTCTCTAAAAGTTTGCAAATTTAAAAACTGATTTTAAATTACTTTACCATACTATTCTCATATTTACTTTCATTTAGAAATTGGTCCTATTTTGTATTTGCACCATTTACTTTTGAAATTAAAATTTCAAAGCAGATTTAGAATCAGGCCTGGTTTGTTTTTAATACTAGCTCTGCATTTAGAACTCAGGCTAATTGCTTAGCCTCTCTAGCCTAGCGTCCTCATTAATAAAATGATTCTACCTCATACAGTTGTTTTGAGAATAGCACCGTCGAATATAGCTTTCTGAAATGAAAATCTTCTATCACTGCAGTCCACAACCCCCGGGCCACGGCCCAGTACCGGTCCATGGCTTGTTAGGAAAACAGGGCCACGCATCACTGCCTGAGCTCTGCCTCCCCCTACGGGCCCCACCCCCCTGGGCCCTTCACCTACCATCCGTGGAAAAATTGTCTTCCATGAGACCAGTCCCTGGTGCCAGAGAGGTTGAGGACGACTATATCTGAAAATGTCCAATATTGTAGCCATTCCCCTAATGTGGATATTGAGCACACATGAGATGTTCCATAAATAGTAAATGAATAAATTAAAATGTATTTGATTGTAGATAGTCCCCTAATGTGTTCATAAAAATATATACGAAAAGCTCTATGTCCAAAAAGTGAAGTACAGACTTAAACAAGGATGAAGGATATTTCATTTCAGGTAGTTAAATAAGACCCTAATTATACCCATTATATTTTCTAGCATTTTGTATATGTTCTATAATGTGCTCTCTTTTTATTTCACATTGAATTGATACAAGTATAACAAGCATCCAGCTGAAGCCAGATTTTCTATTTTCACCATGCCCAGTGATTTCCATATTTGAACCAATGTAATTAATGAGGCTAATGTTGCATTTTACTAGATCCAGCACTTTTTTTCACTTGCTGATACAGAATAAGGATAAAATATAATAAAATGCTCAAATAATTGCACAAGTACTGCCATCCAAAGTTGATGCAATAACCAAAACTGAACTCTATCACATGTGGTAGCTTAAAGAATTTATTTATAAATGATTTTAAGCCAAAATGCAGTGTTTCAAAGATGGCTTAGGGTTACTAATATAAACTGTATGCCTGTGTGCTGTGTGAAAACCAAATTTATGAACAATGAGAGCTACTTATACTTTAGACCAGTCAGAAAGTTTATTTATATAGTTTCAAATGATAATTTTATAAACATTTTATAGAATTACTTGCTATCTGCAGCATGTCAAGCAGAGAAAAAGAAAAAAATTTTTAAATAAGAATTATTTGCTAACTATTTATATCACAATGCCCATAAACATTATTTAAATATTGTCATGATAAATTTACTACAAATGGTTACAGATAATTCCTGACGTTTTTTGTCTTTTCATTACAGGCACCATTCCTGCCTTAATCAATCTATTAAAAAGTTCCAAAATAAAATTACAGTGCAAAACAGTTGGGTTATTGAGTAATATCTCAACCCACGCAAGTATAGTGCACGCTTTGGTAGAAGCAGGAGGCATTCCAGCTCTGATCAACCTACTGGCTTTCGATGAACCTGAACTACACTCTCGCTGTGCTGTCATTTTGTATGATATTGCTCAATGTGAAAACAAGGATGTTATCGCCAAATATGTAAGTCCTTTTCATAGAACATCCCCATTTGTGACTGAGTAATTCCCTCAGATGGAAGCTAGATAAAGGCCCATGTTACTATACAGTGGCAAAACTCTCAGGGAAGAATAAAGCAGGGAAAGGGGAGAGAGAGGGAGCCTGATGAAAAATACTTCACTAAGAAGTTGGCATTTGAGTGCAGTCCTGACGTAGATGAGGGAGTATTTTTCATATGTTAGTATATGTTGATTGTTTTTTGCTGCTTACGAGAAAATACTATAAGAAACACTACCATTCTGGCTATTTCTATTCTGGCTGAGAAATGTCTAATTGTGTACCAGAAAGTATTAGAAGAAAATTTTTTTCATGAACACCAAGTAATCTTTGCCATGCTGTATTTTCTCAAAAATCCTCCTTATTATATCTACTAATGTTTTATTTAAGATCTTTTAATAGATATTTATAAGTGAGGTGGTTTTATTTATTTGTTTGTTTTTTCTTTTCTTGTAATGGGATCTTACTATGTTGCTCAGGCTGGTCTCAAACTTCTGGGCTCAAATGATCTCACCTTAGCCTCCCAAGTAGCTGGGATTACAGGTGCACACCACAGCACCTAGCTAATAAAGATTTTTTTTTATAGTTTTCTTTAGGTAATGCTTCTTTATTATGGATTAAGTCCTTTAACATTGTAAAATGTACCTTTTTTGGTGACGTTTAATACTTTTACCTTGAATTCCACCTTGTCCAAAATTATTAATATGTTTGTGAACTGTTTTCTTTGTGTTATAATATCTAATTTGCCTTTGCTCATCCTTTTTAACTTTTCTGAGTTATTTCAGTTGTATTCGTTATCAATCATTTGGAGAATATATTAGAAATGTAGACACACCCAGGCCTACCTCTAGAGTCAGTCAATCTTATTCATTTAGACCTAATAATGTTGAGTGATTCTGATAATTAGCCAGACTTAGGATAAGTATGTTACTTGTATGCAGTATACTTAGTTTTTACTTTGTCATTCACTTTTTCACTGAGTTAGCTAATTTATAGATATCGATGTGCATGTTTAATTTTAGTTCTGTCATAATATTATTGTTTTTGTTTTTTATTGTTCTTTAAATCTTCTACTTATAATCAGTATTTTCTATCTACTTTTTTCTTTATCTTTGATGTCCAGGACTTACACATCAATGTTAGTTACCCATTTTTCCTGGGACTTCGTGTACCTTTTCAACATATACATTCACATTCTTTTGGTTTGGGAATGCTTTCTTAAATCCGCATCTTTAAATGTTTTTTTCTGTAGTATTACTTCAGTCCATTCATACAACAAATATTTGTTGAGAGTTTATTATATGGCAGATACTATTCTAGATTCTGGAGTTATAGCAGTGGACAAAACAGACACAATTCCAGCCTCTATGGAGCTTTTATTCAAGTTGGGGGTAGCAAAACAATAAACAAAACAAATAAGCCAAAGATGAGAATAGGTGTTTGGAAGAAAACAAAACAGGGAAAGGGGAGAGAGGGAGCCTGGTGAAAAATACTTTACTAAGAAGTAGGCATTTGAGTACAGTCCTGAAGTAGACGAGGGAATGTTTTTCATATGTCTTTCTGTTTGGAAGGCAATCTAGGCAGAGGAAATAAGTGCACAGTAAATGAAGTGGGAGTGTGCCTGGCTGATTCAAGGAATAGCAAGAGAGAAGCAGGAAACACTCAGCTGTGTAATGGTGGGCCACGTCACATAGGGCCTTGTAGACAATTGTTAGACACCTTGTCTTTTAGTCTGAGTATTCTCTGGGAAGTTTCATGAAGAAATTTACATTATTTTACATTCTATGTTGAAATAGGTAGGCAAAGGTGAATGCAGAAAGACTAATTCAGAAGCTATTGCAGTAATTCAGGTGAAAGATAATGGTGTCTTGAACTGGAGTGGCAATAGTGGAAATGGTGAGAAGTAGTCATATTCTGTATTATGTTTTAAAATATACAGTTGAGCCATCAGGGTTTGTGGGAAAGGTGAAATATCTGGAAGAATTAATAAAGAAGACTAAGAAAGAATGGTCAATGAGATAGAAGGAACCTTGGATCTGTTGTCCTATCAGCCAATGAAGAAAGTGTTTCAAGGAGAATAGAATGATCAATAGTGTCAAATGCTGTTGCAAGATTAAATATTGACCATTGAATTACTGAATTCATTGATCAATTCTCTACCCTTGTCTCAAAAAATCTTCCCTGAGCTCTGATATCTCTCCTATGTACTCTTGTTTTATAGAGGTGATTGGTTCATTCACTTTTTTCATTGATAATAATACCACATTTAGTTAAAATTTTTTTTTTTTTTGAGACAGTATGTCACTTTCTTGCCCAGGCTGGAGTGCAGTGGCATGATCACTGCTTACTGTAACCTCAAACTCCTCAACTCAGGCAATCCTCCTGCCTCACTTTTCTGAGTAGCTAGGATCACCAGCACACACCACCATGTTCAGCTAATTATTTTATTTTATTTTTTTGTAGAGACAGGATCTCACTATGTTGCTCAAGGTGGTCTCAAACTCCTGGTCTCCAAGTGATCCTCTTGCCTCAGGCTCTCCAAATGCTGGGATTATAGATGTGAGCCACCATGCCTGGCCTGGTTACCATTTTCATCTACTTTGTGGCAACATTTTTCTAATGAGCATCTATTTCAGTCTGTTCCTGCTGCTATAACAAAATACCACAGACTGGGTAATTTATAAACAACAGAAATTTATTTCTTACAGTTCTAGAGGCTGGAAAGTCCAAGACAAAGGTACTGCATGTTTGGTGTCTGGTTAGGGCCACTCTCTGTTTCTAAGATAGTGCTTTGTTGCTGTGTCCTCACACGGCAGATGTCAGAAAGGCAAAAGGGCCTAGCCACTTCCCTCCAGCCCTTTTATAAGCGTCACTAATCCCATTCATGAGAATTCCACCCTCATGACTTAATCACCTCCTAAAGGTACCACCTCTTAATACTGCCACATTGTGGTTCATTTCCAATATAGAAATTTTGGAGTACGCATACATTCAAACCATAGTATTACTCTTCATCTGTCATAAGTTTTTTTCTATTTTTTTCTTATATTTGAGTAGATTCTGTGCTGGTTCCTTTTTGATTATTACTCATCTTTCTATTAGGCGAGTTCTTTCTGGTCCAGCTCTTTTCAGGAAGTATACATGGGAATGGGCCCAGACCTATGTTCTAGGTTAGCAAGAATATGTCACAGGCTTGTATGCATGAGTTCTTTTACCTTTACTTAGCCAACAGTGACTGGTCATGCATAGTGCCTCGTAATGCAGATTCTATCTCCTCCACAATGTGGAATAAGTCTCTTCCTTTTTACCTCACCAATAGATGACCTCTCTCAAACCCATATTATCAGTTTGATTCCTTGATCACCCTTGCTTTCTCTGATTTTTTGAAACTTTATACCAAACTGGTCCAGGAAAAGAGCCTGCTGCCATTCTGCATATCTATTCCTATTGTTCCAGACAGGGAATATGTGTTTATTTTTCTACTCCTAAAGGTAGAACCACTTAACTTGGAAAACTGCTCTGACAGCATTTCCTGTGGTCAGTGGCCATGGGAGAACTCTCTCATTCTCTGTTGGTAACTCATACACACTTATTATGTTTCAATACTACATACAGATATCTCCCAGTTTTATTGAAAATGGGTTTGCATTTTTGTTTCTTATTTTCTTTGATATTCTTGTAGTATTTCTGTTGATAGGGAGAAATGCCATTTTTACTCCATTTAAAATTAGGAAATTATATTCACATCTAAAAATAATATTTTGAGCCAGGCACAGTAGTGCATGCCTATAATCCCAGGAGGATCATTTAAGCCCAGAAGTTCATGTCTAGCGTGGGCAACATAGTGAGACCTGTCTCTTAAAAAAAATATAATAAATCCCAGCACTTTGGGAGGCCAAGGTGGATCACTTGAGCCCAGGAGTTTGAGACCAGCCTGGGCAACTTAGTGAGACCCCATCTCTGCAAAAAAAATTTTTTTAAAAATTAGGTGGGCATGGTGGTGCACACCTGTAGTTGCAGCTGCTTGGGAGGCTGAGGCAGGAGGATCACTTAAGCCCAATAGTTCAAGGCTGCAGTGAGCTATGATTGTACCACTGCACTCTAGCCAGGGCGACTGAGTGAGACTCTGTCCAAAAAAAAAAATATATATATATATATATATGTGTGTGTGTGTGTGTGTGTATATATATATATATATATTGAATGCTTACTTTAATGTTAAAGCATAAGATTTGCTCAAAGTTGTATTAACTATTACTTCATGTGTCATATCAGTAGACACATTTGATTATAGGTAATTGTTCTAAATAAGCAGATATTTACAGCAAGAAAGATTATAGATGTGTGTTTCTAAATAAAGATTGTATTTATCTTAAATAAATTAAAATGTAATTACTTTTTTGATTTATTCTTAGAATGGAATCCCAGGTCTGATAAATCTCTTGAAGTTAGACATAGAAAGTGTGCTAGTAAATGTAATGAACTGTATACGGGTATTATGTATAGGAAATGAAAACAATCAAAGAGCAGTGAGAAACCATAAAGGCATCCAACATCTTGTCAGATTTCTGAATTCTGACTCAGGTGAGCCTCTATCTCTGTATTATTTTATAGTGACCAGATATACTAAGTGAAGCAAACATGAGTTTGGACTTGTCCTATATTAATAGATATCCTGAATTTGTCTTCAAATAGATCTAGATATATGTAATATAACCTAAATATCTTAAACACTTAAATTTAAACTGCTTGGTTTATAAAAGGAATTGACTCTCAAAAGCAGATTTTAAAAAAA